>JBAKBP010031239.1:0-24687 GCA_037953745.1 Lithodes maja | reverse complement strand
GTTAAATCCTCGGAAAAACCTAATATAAAAGTATGCTACTAAAATTTAATTTTTGTAACAAGGTTGTCAATACGGTACTTTCCCGTTATCAATGTAAAACAAAGCTGAACATTGCAGAGTAAACACCGTAGACTTCATCGACTTTTCTTTCACCTTCGTATAATCGACAGCCAATGTTTGTTTTTTTTTATTTACTAAGGGGTACTCAACCAGCGGGGGTGTGGGGGCGGCAGCCCCCACCCATAATACTAGGTTAGGTTAGGTAAGGTTGTTAGGTTAGGCTAATGTCTTTTCAAATCACTATCGGGGGGCGTGTCTCAACATCGATCGATAGTCCTTATGGGGAAAATAGGTATTAGGTTTTCCCGAGATTTCTAATTAATTACAAACACTATATATTGATGCAAATGAACAATTTTGTTTATAAAAAACACTCTGAAAATTCGTGGTATTAAAATAAAAAATTCCGAATTCTGAATTACATAACCGTAGCTACCGGTACCCCCAAGATTGGTTCTGATCAATATCGAACCCATCCATCTTCAAACCATCAAGCTGATGTCACACCAAGTGCCAGTAGGACAGCAATCTTCAAGACTTTCTCTAGCCCCAGGATTGCTCCTAATACCTTACCTGGTAGCCTATGTACCGTAATTTAATTGCATTTACAATATCACATTAATGAACTTCAGTCTTTTGCCACTTATTAAAAGGTGCATCATACTACTACTTGGGCAGTTTAGATGTTTTAATGTATCCCTGTGATAGCATTAGAACATTGTTACTAAGTAAAAGGTTGCTGTATTTGACCTTTTATATTAATAATTCTCTTGACATTTCAGATGTGGATGCCACAGATGCAGCGAATGTGGGGACAATTACAGACATGGGAGCCGTTAGCAGTGTGGAGACCGTCGCCTCTCAGAATGGTAAGGTTATAATTTTTCTGT
Organism: Lithodes maja; assembly: GCA_037953745.1. Classification (NCBI taxonomy): domain Eukaryota; kingdom Metazoa; phylum Arthropoda; class Malacostraca; order Decapoda; family Lithodidae; genus Lithodes; species Lithodes maja. The sequence continues at coordinate 23,737 of JBAKBP010031239.1, read as the reverse complement.
TTCTTTAACTATTATTGGAGTGTTGACAATTCGTTAGAAGTTATTGATAAAATAAATACCATGCCGAAAGTTACCTCGGTACATAGCTTCGACTTTTCAACTTTGTATACCAATTTGCCTTTAGATTTAGTATTTACAGAACTTTGCTTTATTATAGATTTGCATTTTGACAGATTTGAAAGTAGTCATAATCGTTACAATGCATAAATGTTAATTCATATTTTAATAATGCGTCACTTAGCTTTGATCACACTAGTTCAGTATATTTTGATAGAACTAAACTTAAAGATGCCCTTAAATTCCTCCTTTTCAATACTTATGTTAGATTCGGGCCGTACATTTTCAAACAAATATTAGGAATTCCTATGGGTGGAAATGCTAGCCCTTTAATTGCAGATTTATTCTTGCTTGCTTTAGAATTTAAATTTATGAAAAACTTAGTTGACAGTAGCAAGAAAAATTAAATCCCAGAAAAATTAGCACTTGCTAAATTGTTAAGTAATAATATTAGATATATTGATGATATTCTCGTTTGCAATTTGTTAAATTTTAATCAAGTTGCAAAACTTATTTATCCTAATTCTATTCCCCTCACACAATGTAAAGTAAATGATTAAGTTGAAAATTTTCTTGATATAAATATATAGATTGTTAATGAACAGTGCACACTTAAAGTATATCACAAAGTTGATGATTTTAATTTTAACGTAATAAATTTTCCTTTCCCTAATAGTAATATCGATAGTAAAATAACTTATAATTGTTTTTATTTCCAGTTAATAAGATTTTGTAAAATTTGCACTAAAGTAGATGACTTCTGGGCTAGAGCTAGGTTACTATACAGACTCTTAGTAGACAGGTTTTGAGGCAAGTAAATTGTTACATAAATGTAATCTTTTTAGGGTCAATTATTGTGACTGTATTCTAAAATTTGACATCAATAATTTTAATCAAGCATTTTTAACTTGAAGTATAACCTCTGCTTACTTTTTGTCTGTTTGTATTGTTTATCTTTTTCTTTTTCTATTATTAATATTGATGATATATTTTTTTTAAATTGATTGTTCTTGTTAAAAGAGTACTCTTTTTTAAATCTGTTGTTTCTTCTTCCTATTTTGCAATTATTTGTCTTTATATTATATGTATTAATTGTCGATAGTATCAATTGCTTGCTTTTGCGATTTCCTTAGTTAATTTGTACGATAAATGTAGGTTATTTGTAGGGTAGTTATTGATAGGGGTCACTTGAGGCATGCTATGCTTACAGGTACCTACCCGATAGCACTATCGTTAGCGCATGAGTGCTATATATATATATATATATATATATATATATGTTTCTTGTAATATTATAGATATCTTATCAATATTTGTATTTTGTACTATTGTTAATGTCTTATCAAGTTGCAAATTTGATTTTAATAGAACATTTTAACACTAATTCTAGTTTCTTTTATTCATGCAGAGTTTAGTCAACTTTGCCAGAACGTCCCGGACTTTCCAAATTGACTAATTCCTTGAACGTGACGATAGTGCGTTGTTATATGTGCGATTAGTTTGCTTGGGAACCAGATTAACTTGCTCATGTAGTAATTTTTTAATGTACACCCTATGTGGTGGATTGTGTTCTTTCATTTCATAAATTTTATTTTAGTAAGCGTTGTTTCCACATAGCGATTTTGATAAGTTGTTTTGACTTTATATTGTCTTTGTCCCAGTTTTGGTTTGACTTTGTTTGCAAGTTTTAAATTTTAATTGTTAGAGAGACGCAGCGTTAGAGGGGACATGATAGAGGTATTCAAGTGGGTTAGTGGGATAAATAAAGGGGACATAAAAAATGTACTAAAGCTCAGTGATAGCGAAAGAACTCGTACAAATGGCTTCAAATTAGATCAATTTTGTTTCAAGAAAGATATAGGCAAATATTGGTTTGGTAACAGAGTTGTGGATAAGTGGAACAGGCTGTCAAGTGCTATAGTGGGATCAAGAACCATAGGGAGCTTTAAGATAAAATTAGATATGCATATGGAGGAGATGGGTTGGCTGTGAGGGGATCTGTCAGGTGTGGGGCTCTGCAGACCCCCCGTTTTTCTGACCTCTGACCGTTTAGGTGAGGTCAGTCCTAATGGTGTTTTTAAGCTGGGCTTATAATTAGGGTTGGGTGTGGCAGGGATCTGCCTTGTGTAGGCAAATCGGCTTTCTGCAGACTCCCATTTTCTTATGTTATTATGTACTGGCTGTTGGTCCACAAGTCTATCGCCATCCCCCCTCCTTGTACGACACGCAGTAGGATGCTTGAGGCATATTCTTTTTTCCTCCACCATTAGATAAAAGCCCCCTTACCCCCTGGGGGTAATATGCAGATTTCAATTTCCTAGTTCAACCAAAATAGCCGCCATTTAGAGACAAATGGCCACCATCAGGCTGTGACACCGAAATTGCATGTACAGTATACTGTATAAATTATAACCTCTGTGCCTAGCTATTCCGATATTTTACAATTTTTGTATTTTACTGAATTGATTGCAGGTGATGCTATCCCAAGGCCAACTGCTCGGAGTCTTTCAAATGATTTCAAAGTGCGACCCACTCTCTCTGACAGAGATTCCCCCTCAGCTTCCAGCAAGACCCCTAAAAATACAAGAAAGGAGAGCCAGGACATTGTTGGCTTCACATGGGTGAGTACAAAATTATGGAATGGGCCAGGCACCTGACGGACTATTATCTATTCCACCTGGCGCCCGACCCCCACTCCCTTAGACCGCGTTTCACTCGTCTATTCACAAGCATTCTCCATTCATAATTTTATTTTAGTAAGCGTTGTTTCCACATAGCGATTTTGATAAGTTAATTTGACTTTATATTGTCTTTACCCTTCTTTTGGTTTGTTTAGTAACTTGCAATTTTACATTTTAATTCATTCCTATTTGTCACCACTTTTCTTGCCTGATCCTCAGTCATCCCTCTATCTTGCAGGATACCGATATGCAACGAGTACTCATCCTTCTTGAAGCTATGCAGAAGGGCATGACAGCTATGCAGAAGGACATGACAGCTATGCAGCAGGACATGACAGCTATGAAGAAGAAGATGATGACACCGACTGAAGACCGTGACACGTCAATAATTAACAACCCCTTCGAGGAGCTTCAAAGTTTTGGCTTTTAAGCAGAGAGCCTGGAAGATGTAAGTAAACTATATGTAGTGTGGGTGTTAAGCTTATATTAGCAATTGAAATAAGATATTTACTCCAAAATGCAATGGTTTTTGTGTAAAAATACTTGGCTGAATCAAATGTTTAATTTTTATTTGTAATACTGTAAGCTCATTGCACTATAATGCAATTTGAAATATATTTATGGTTACATAATGCAATAAGATAACATTATATTTTGTCCTGAGACAGTTGACTGAACGTCTGCATGGTGTTGGTAACAACAAATTATCGGTGAAGTATTATGATTTTGTATACTTTAGCTTGGCAAATGTTAGTTCTGTATACATTATAGCCCCAGCGTCGGCTATAGCCGACGTCAATGTATACGTAACACTCAGCCTGAGCGTTGGCTATAGCTGATGGCAAAAAACTGTTATTGGGGGGGGGGGGGGGTCTACCTCGGTGATCATTTTTGTAATATACATAATAACCACATTTCTAACCCATTCCATGTGTTTTTAGCAAAACAAAACAAATTCTTTGGGCTATGGGTGTCAAAAATATATTTTTGTAATGGGGCACAACGGGTTAAACAAGCTTGGGAAGCAATTGCCTTACTTGATATCGTTAATTTTTGTTTGTTCATAAATGTCCTTAGTTAGTTATGTAGAGCAGATTAACCAGACCACTGAGCTCCATACGGAACTCTCATAGGTCTGGCTCATAAATGTCCTATGACACCATTCCTCACCTTCTACACCATAGCTGTGCCCGTATTTCATATTCAATGTGTATACATGTATAATTTTTTCCAACCTGATCATTCACTCATTTTTAATTTCTAAATATACAGTACATATTAGTCATCATCATCCTCGTATACTATATAGCCCTACACATTGCTTATGTCTTTTGCCTTTACTTTTGTAATGACCGCCATCGCAGCGAAATAACCCGTTTTACCCTATCGCAAATACACTTGCTGTTCATTCACCTACAAGTATAATCTTGGGCATAATCTCGTCACCCATTCCTTGTGCAGGTGTGTTTTTGTGATGTTATTGCTTTCAGATGGAGTTTGTTTTTGTGTTGTGTATTTATTTTATTTGTGCATGCCTGGTGGTGGTTGTGTTGTAATTTTTGTTGCATGGGTGTTCATATTTATTGATACCGGTATCTTGGGTGTTAATATTTTTGTTGTAATTCCATAAATTTACCCTTTGAGGGCGAGTCACATCATGTGACGCAAGGTCTTTCCCACCGCTATATCAAGGAACAGGTGATATTGTGAGGAAGAATAGAGAGTTGATATTCCTTATTTCGTCTCAAGCTGTCATCTACATGTCTGTATTTTTTGCCTAGCTGCTTCCTATCGTAATGTACAGTATTATACGTCCTTCTACAGTAAGCAGTAAAGATATTTGCAGAACCATCCCTCCCTGCTCACACTTAAGTCCATGCTTTTTAACTCGCACTTATGCAGCTTAGGAAGTAGCTAGGCAAAAAATAGAGACAGATGTAGATGACAGCTCGAGACTAAATGCGGCACATCAACCCTCTATTCTTCCTCGCAATACCACCTGTTCCTTGCTATAGTGGCGGGAAAGCCTTGCATATTATAGCGTGACCCGCCCTCGATCTAAGGGTGAAGATTGTTAATATGTTGATAATATAAAATACTGTACTCGTATACAGTATTCTTGGTTCCATGTCAACTCAGCACCCGTACATTTCAACATCCCAGTACTAACTCCTCTCGGTAATATAATTGGACATAACCAATCTAATTTTCCCAAAGCTAACCTAGATTTGACGGGTGTTGAGTTGACCAGGTGTTGAACTGTACGGGCAAATGTGTTTTATATTTTTCAAATATACTACCAACACTTAAATTTTATTATTTTGTGTACATATTTTGTTTTGAGAGGGAATCCAACAAGAGGTCAACTAAGGAAAAAAATAACAAAAGTTTCCTCTCATTTGATTACCATACTCGTTCTGGCTAGGAGTAGCCCATGAATTAAAGCCTGGTGCTTAGACAGGACATACATATATTTATTATATACAGTACTATTTTGTTTATATTTACTATAATTATCATTCACTTCCAGTGTTCCTGACATTTTTCTCATACTTAAGTGCCAACAATTAAGCCACTTTTTTTTTTAGAAATATTGTTATTGGAAATACGTATGTATGTACTCAGGCACAATACCCCATAGTTTGGGGTTTGCAGGTTCAAGACAGAAACAACTATAAGTCTGTGACACTATAGCATTTCCTCGCCCCTATCTCTGTCTCTATTCGTAGGTAGAAAATGCAAGAGGTGGGGGATACCTAGCCTCCCACCCCTGAAATGTGTTTGTAATATTTCATTAATCGATTTTAGGAGTAGAGTTGGTTGTTGGATAGAACATAATAATATACTATAATATAAACAAAAAAATCATAATTTAATTTTCCAACAGCTAAGGGGACTGGAGAAGCAGTTCTCGGAAGGACATGACAATTCCAAGAATAACAGGGCGACGTTACTGAAGATCCTCAAGGAGTTGGCCCCGAATCCTAAGAAGAATGCAAGAATAGTTGCATTGGATGTCATTAGGGCATCCATGCAACGTTTAGCTAATGACTCTATATGGCAGTATGTTAGTGCCCTCGGCCAATCGGGCACTAAAAAGGTGTCCATGAGCAAAATGATGCCCTCGATAAAGCAGACTGTGCTGGTAACATCGATAAAGGTGCTTTCAATTAACTTCAAAGAAGCATCAACAGCTCTTTCAACCTATTTAAAGAACACCAGCACAAGAGCAGCTGCTAAATTAAGAAGCACAAATCTGAAGCTGGACTTGGGAGGCAGGCACAGTCCGGTAACAGTACCAGTACTCAAAATGAAAGGGCCCAGCCTGCAAATACTGTTTCAAATGGGAGACAGGATGGTGGTGGTTTATCAGAAGCCTCTGATCCAGATGATGACACAGATTATCATAATGATAGTGATTGGGAAATGGTTTGATAGGCGAATTCATAATCTGACGAGACCTGAATGTGTGTGGTGAAAGGATTCATTCTGTGGAGAATATGTGATTAGTGATTGAATGGATCTTTTGTCTGGGTAGGGCTTCCCCTGTGTCATACTGTGCCCTGTCTTTATGCTTTGTATAATACTTTTCTCCAAGTTGTTTGTGTTTTGCAATTGAGAGGAGCTAATTTTTATGGTATATACCTAGTATCTTATTTAATAGTTATTAGCTAAGCAGCTACAAATTTTGGTATGGGCTTTTGTTACACAGGCAAGTTCAAAATTCAGTAGAGTTGTTGTTGTTGTTCCCTAAGCTGCCTGGCCGAACAGCCCCGAGTCCTTAAGGAAGGCCATGGCCACGGTTGGGCTCTCCCACAGAGCTCTCAAATAGTGTAAATTGTGTTGTTGGCGTAAGTGGTTGTATGAAATGCAGTCTTCTATGATGTGTTTTGTGGTATGAGGTGCTGTGTTACAACCCGGGCAGGTGTCGACGACGGAATCATCCAGTCTCTTCTGATAGCTCAGAAGAGCTGGATAGTGTCCGCATCTCAGCCTGGCCAGGTGGACTCTGTCCTCGCAAGGAAGGGAGGATTCAGAAGGGTGGATTTCGGGAGGTCGTGCTTGCAGCTGCGTGTTGTCTATGAGTGAGTGGATGGAACGGCGAGTGATATGAGTATGGATGTGCTTCCGGAAGTTGGTTTGGGGTGGGCAGGGAGGGAGAGAAGACAGTATTTGTGTGTGATAGCGTGTGCTGGGTGTTGTTTTGATATTTCTTGGTGTCTGTGGGTGTGTTGCCATGTAGTGTAGTGGGTGGTGTTGATTCGTGGAGGCTGCTGCCAGGAATTGAGTGCCTCTCATGTCTAGATGATCTTTGACTTTTAGGACTTTGGTTTCTTGATGTAGGTGATCTGTGGGTGTAGTAGCTGTGCATCCTGTGATGATTTTAAGGGCTTTATTTTGAATAGTCTGTAAGGTCTTATGATGTGTTTCAGCTAGGTTAGAAGCCCAGGCCGGGCTTGCTTATTCCATAACTGATCTTATGTATTGTTTGTAGACTGTGGTGGTGGTTTCTTTGTTGTGACCAAATTTCATGTGGGCAAGTGATCTGAGGGCGTTAAGTCTGGGTGTCAGTTTCTTTTTCGTGTTTGTGGTGTGCTGTTTGAATGTCATTTGGGTGTTGTATGTTACTCCTAGGATTTTGGGTGTGTGTGTGTGTTAGAGGTGTGTTGTTTATGTTTCAACTTTATATTGTCTTTGTCCCAGTTTTGGTTTGACTTTGTTTGCAAGTTATACATTTTAATATTCATATTAACTTATTATTCTCATCATCTTTTAAAATATAAACTGGCAATCTAATAATAAATAGTCTGCAAACTTGTCTCAAGCATAAGATAACTATATCAGAATCAGATACAAATTAACAGCTAGCTTGAATAGCTAAAAATGGTAGTGTAGTTAGCATCCGGTGTGCTGATTCTGTATTCCAGAATGAATGTAAGATTAAGAATGGTTTGAAAGAAAAATGCAGAACATGTTATTGTACATGTCAAAAACATAGTGTAGTGATGGTAGCATTATGAAGCATGCACATCTGAACGTACAATAGTGATTATCGTAGCTAGTGAAGAAAACCCCACAATCTAAGACAAAGTTTATTCCAAACACTGTTTGGAATAAACTTCTAGTCTGACATTAAGTTTTTTTCTTGGCTGCATTAATTTTAAATTAGTTAATTGGATAATTTTAGTGTGTCCGTCCTCTAGTGAGGTAACCCTCTCAGGAACCTATCTGTGTTAAGGAGAATTGACAATTTACTTTTATGTATTTATTTTCATGGTCAGTCCCATGAAAACTTTGTTATGAAGCTAAGTGGTTAGGTTAATTCACTGTAGGTTACTATTGTACAGTCATCGGAATAAGGTCCGTTTTATCGTTTCTGTAATGTCAGTTAGGTTTTTGTTCTGTTTGTCTCGAGCCGGCCACCTCCAGTTATGGGGTATGTGCCTAAGTATATAGATAGAAGTATTACATATTGCTGGGAACAGTTTAGAAATTATAGTTAAAAGTAATTCCCTCAACAGTTTGCAAAAAATTGCCAATGGATGTTTATTATACATTTGATTACCAGTTGTATTTGCATAATGAAAATTATGTTCTGACGACTGTACCAAACATTTATAATAATTACAATATTATTAGTATTATGTATTATTGTTTTTTAATACAGAATATAGCAGAATATATTTGTATACTTAATCTGTTGAATGTGCATTATGTACAGTATATGAATATATATGCTCAATAAAAACAAATTGAACCTTGCATATTATTTCACATTTGTAGACATTACTGTGTATAATTATATATAAGTTATATATATATATATATATATATATATATATATATATATATATATTAACTGCACTTTATATATTTGCGATATACAAATTGTTAACAGTTAAATGTTGCAATTCTGTTTTGATTTTTCGAATTGATTCTTGTCAATGTTTTGTTTGCTGTTATGCTTACATTTCAATTAGGTTCTCGAGTTTCACATTTATATAATATACAGTAGATTTATAATATAATGTGGTATATACTGTATATATATAAAACAAAATATATATTCCCAGCTTATTTGATGGCTGGTAATTATGGCCTAAATAAGGTTCATTAAGAGCTTTATTCAGGTTTCTTAAAAGTTCTTTTAAGGTTCTCTAGAAGCCATTTTAAGGTTCATTAAAAGCTCTTTTAAGAGCTTTATTCAGGTTCCTTAAAAGCCCTTTTAAGGTTCTCTAGAAGCTGTTTTAAGGTTCATTAAAAGCTCTTTTAAGGGAAAAATCAAGGCATTTATAAGGCGTATTTAATGAATGTTTATACAAAGTTTGGGCAAGCCTTATAAGGTACATTAAAAAGACTAGTTTTTTGGTTTATTAAAGGTTCACAACTCAAAGTTTGCACGCTTTAAAATAGCCTTGGAAAAACATACTATGAACGTTGAAATTCTGGGGGGGTTCTTGCTCTGTACAGGGGCACAGTGCGTCCTTGTATTGAGTATTGTTCACATGTGTGGGGAGGATCCTCTCACACCGCACTCCTAGACAAAGTAGAAAGGAAATTCTTTCGTATCATTAACTCCCGCCCACTCACCAACTCTCTGCAATCTCTTTCCTTTCGCCGCAATGTTGCATCTTTCTCGCTATGCTATCGCTACTACAATAATCAGTGTTCCTCGGAGCTTTCCCAGTGTATACCACCTCCTCTACGTAGGGTACGTGGTAACCGCCTTGCAACACAATCAGACCCCTACTCTGTGCAACTCTCCAACCCAAGAGTGAAACAATGCTATTCTCAGACTTTATTCTATTCAACTGCTGAGCTCTGGAACTCTCTCCCAGAATCAGTCTTTCTCTCTTCCTATGACTTAAATTGTTTTAAACTCTGTGTGTCCAGGCATTTTGGCTCGAACGTCCCTTGATTTTGGCCCTGTCACTGTTTCAACGCTTGGGGAGGCACTCGCTACAGGCAGTTCTGCCTTTTGTCTCCCACATGTTATACGATCCTTTCACTCATATTTAGACAACTCATAACTCAATTCATACTTGTGACACGACTTTTGTATATGCCTGTACAAGGAGCTGTTAGCTGTGGTTCAGAGGAAAGACCACAGGTGTCCTTATCAATAGCTAAGGTAAACATGCTGATTAATCATTTCGTTCCTATATTAACGACTTGCTAACCTAAACACCAGGAGACCCCTGGACTGGAGTTATGCACGATTATTCACTCGTCATTCAGGATTATTCACGCTTTCATCATTGGTTATGCATTCTCGGAAGGCGAGGTGCGGTTGAACCTAGGCATGACGGCGATCACACAAGAGAACTCGACAGACACGAGTCGAGGGCGGAGGTCCACTCACCACGCTCTCACACACCCCCTTTCACCATTCTCACCACTTCATCATTTCACACCTGATTTGATTCCTGACTGTGTTCCTGCATACTTATACAACAAATAAAGGAAAGGCTGATCGCATGGGTTGATTGATTCCAGACTCCTAATATGTCTATAAACTATTAGTGGTGGCAGTTTTCTACAAACATTATTCATCACAGAGAGGCCTACTGAAGATCCACATCAACACGGTATCATCCGAGTAAAGAACCTCACATGGTGGCAGCGAAGCTCACATGTCTGGCAGCGGATGGTCTCTTTCTACAACAACTGATTAGACAAGAGGGCCTACACCACGCTTCCTTCTCACTCTCCACTTCTACCAATCAACCAAAATCAACTCTTCAATCAACCGGACGATCGACCTTCAATCAACTGGCGGCCTTGTGAGCGCGCCACACCCGACCCACAAACCACACCTGCAACTCCACACCCGCGCCCGCACCCACCCGTTCCTGTACCAGAGATGTATTGTCATCACCCCTTCACCTTCAGTCATAACAACATCGGGTGAGACACAACACTGCAGTTTCTTTTCATAATCTCTATGACTTTCCTTTTCTATACTTTGAAAGGAGGTCTACTTTCTGTAAACTCCCTATTACTAATTTTGCAAACTTTTGTTCGAGACCTACCCAGTGAATTATAAGAAGCCAATATATATGTGCAAGTACTAATTATGTGTTACATTGATGTGCATATCGAAATTCACTAATATATGATGTGTTTATTATGCGAGATGCCTCTCATTTATATTTTATTGTGTTTTTTCTAACTCATGAACAATTTGCGAAATATTTTCAGTACTTCTCCCCTACCTCATTTTGAGGCCGATCTTACAGCTCAGGATGATAACTCAGGTGATACAGAAATAAATAATTCAGTTTCCAGTACTTCAAATGTTCCCCCTGTTGTTAATGCTAATTGTGACGATGTTTCGATACCTTCCGATCATGTTATGTCAACACAGCCACTATTTTAAATGATATTCATCACAGAGAACTTCGTTCTGGTAACCGTCACCTTACATTGCCAGACCCCACACCTGCGTTTTCCCATTTCACTCCCGCCAACCCCATTAACCTACCTTCAAACATGGCACAAAACTTAAATTTACATGTTGTTCACGGTCAGGCGCAAAAGGTATTTACAGGCCTGGATGATAATAGATCGATTTTTGCGGTATTTAGTGATATCGAGTCGGAGATCGCCGCTCGAAAGGTCACAGATGACAGAGGTAAAATCGATATATTTCGCTCTAAATTTGATAAGGGTAGAACTCCAGCCGGTAATTTATTAGCTTGTGACGAGTTGCTAGAATGCACGACTTATCAAACCTTCAAAGACGAGGTTTGGGAGAAATTTGCACGAAACTCAAGAGGTGACTTTGCTCTGATTCATGATTTTGCTAACTCAATCCAACATACAAGTAAGGGCAAGTCTGTTGATACTCTATTGGCAGATTGTTCCTTAATGGCAAACACAATGAGCAACGGTTTAAAAGGTAACTCTTGGTTTACAGATGACAAGATTGCGTAGAAACAGTTTAGTAAACTCCTCTCATATACCCTGTTGGTTTCAGCATTGCCAGAAAATGTACAGCCTATTGCTCGTAAGAGTTGAATTTGCTCCAACTGACAGTTTGACTAAATTCACGAAGTCTCTGCAACAGGCTTGTGACAATGGCGGCATTACTACAAATCAAATACAATTCACTGTTGCTCAAATAAAACCCACTAATGCTAAAAATGCTCAGGTTCCCAAACCTTCCCCACAAACAGCTCAGTTCTCCAAATCCTCCCCACAGACACCCCAGCTCCCTAAATCTTAACAATACGCCCCTGCTACTCTCTCACACCACCCTGACACACCTCCCGTTTCTCAGTATCCGTCTGGTTCCCTTCATGGAAATTACGCTTATGTGTCACGTTTGTACGTTCACGGAAACATTCCACATTCTCCCACTCATTTTCAGGCCAAACCTAATTCTCAAACTGGGAACACCGACATGCGTTACTACTGTGGTTATGCAGGCCATAAGGTCTCTAATTGCCATATCAAACAGAAGGAAAGTCATGAATTTTCGACAGGACGTTCGCCATACTGTTGGAAGTGCAAAGAAAGGACACATTGGACCAGCCAATGTGAGGTAGTCGCGGCAGTCGTAGCGAACCACAAATCATTCAGACACACTGCTAAACACTCGGGAAACATGGCGCGCGGCTCTCAACTCGCTATAACATAAATATAAGTGTTCCACCTCCCCTCCCGCCAGTTGTGAAACCCAAATCCCTCAGAAAATTACGTGTTGGTGCCCTAATGCAATCTCCAGAGTTATGTATCTTAATTCTCAATGTAAGGGTATAACAATGACAGTTTTGTTAGACACAGGTTCTGCTGTTAACCTCATTCCTGAAAATATTTTTGAGAAACTAAATTCTGACAAGTCTTTGAAAATATCCCCTCCAGATGTAATATTAGAAAGTGTTTCTGGTGATCATTTGGGGATTATTGGAGTGACGTACTTGCCCCTGACTTTGCATTCAGATCTAAATCCTTATAATGAGAAATTTTATGTCTTACATACACTTAATGTGGGAGCTGACATATTGTTAGGGTAAGGTACTATGAGAAACAGAAAAATGTTGCTCTTCCCTCACATGAACGGAGTGGAAATAGAAAAGTGCTTTATTGAAGGTATCACATTAAATATTCCCCTGTCTAGTACGAGCGTAGTGGAGGCGAGATGTAAAGGCAGTCGCGTTTCAAGGTCAAACCACCACCACCCGCCGCCACACACTCACACTCACACCCGCCGTCTTACGAGCGCCGCGGGAAACAAGGTTTTACCCATACACGGAAACACCCCCCCTTATCTTATTCTCAGCCTAAAACCCCTTCAGTCACGGTAAGTGATTATGTCGGATTAAAGTCCTCTATTACAAATATTCTTATGGACAAGGATATTGTAATTGAGCCACACTCCGCTAAAGTCTTTAGCGCTGTTGTATATGCTGATAATTTATGTGAAGATGTTAACTCACTAGTTTTACTTCCAGACACTAGAATGATTAAAGGCATACACGTCTCCCAAAGTTTACATGAAGTTAAACATACTAATTGTTTTATGACACTGTTAACTAATTTTACTAATGGCATGATAAAAGTATTTGCGGGTACAGTTATTTGTGAAGCTGAAGTTATCCCCGGAATAGTTGAGGAAATGAGTCCTATATCCATAAGTAATGTTAATATGAAAGCCTTCACACCATAATTTTCTGATGAACGAATGAAAGAAATATTAAGTCAACTTAACCTAGTAGATTATCCCGAGGCAAACGCTCCTTTACACGAATTGTTAAATGAATATCACTCCACTGTACACCTTAAAACTGACTCTATGGGATTTACAGATATCCTGGATCACCGTATAATTTTGAAAGATGTTAATCAAACGCCTGTTTATCTGCCAATGAACCGTCTCTCTCATTCACAAAGAGAATTAACTAATACGCATGTGAAAGAATTATTGGAACAAGATGTAAGACAGCCATCTCTGTCTTTATGGCGTAGTCCCCTATTTTTGGTTCCTAAGAAAAATAAGGGCGAATATAGAGTTGTCGTAGATTACAGGAAACTTAATTCTCTCACAGAAACTGAACATTTTCATATGCCTGCAATCCCTGAAATCTTAAATTCGTTAGGTACTGATAATAAAGTGTTTAGTACTATGGATTTGTCGATTGGTTTCCATCAGATTAATTTAGATGAAGATTCCCGTCAATACACCGCATTTAATTCCCCCTCTGGAACATATGAATTCAAACGCTTACCACAAGGACTTAAAAATTCACCGGCAGTATTTCAACGTCTCATGTCTAATATATTGGCAGGATTATTAGGTGATAACATTTATGTATATATAGACGATATCATAATTTTTTCTAAAAATATATCGGACCATGTTGAAGCACTGAGGAAAGTTTTATCTAGGCTTAACGAAGCTGGTTTAAAGATTAAACTTAGTAAATGTAACTTTTTCAAGAAGAAACTAAATTGTTTAGGACATGAACTAACCCCAGATGGTGTTAATACCACTCCTGATCTCACGAACGCTATCACAAATTTCCCAACACCCACTAACGTAAAACAATTGCGACAATGTCTTGGTATCAGTGGTTATTATAGGAGTTTCATTAGAAATTATGCAATCATGGCGAAACCCCTTTACGAACTGTTAAAGAAAGATGTGGAATTTAATTGGAGTTATGAACAAGAGCAAAGTTTTAATAAATTAAATAATAGCTTAACCACGAGACCCACACTTGCCTTTCCTGATTTTAATAGAGACTTTGTTATTAACACTGACGCTTCGTACTCCGGATTCGGTGCTACTCTCATGCAGTATGATGAAAGGAATTAATTACGCCCGTTAGGCTACGCAAGCCGTTCTCTCAAACCGGCAGAAATAAATTATTGTGTAACTGACTTAGAAGGCGCTGCATTAATATGGGCTCTTCAGACGTACAAAGAAATAATTTATGGCTATAATGTGACTGTATGGACAGATCACAAACCCTTACTTAAGTTGTTCGATGATAAATTTTTGTCTGGCAGACGTGCTCGATGGAAATTAATCTTGGCATCTTATAATCCCCAATTAATGTACGTGGAAGGTAAACACAATGTTGCAGCTGATGCCTTATCTCGTAATCCAGTAGTTTCAGTTTCAGCCAATGCGATTCTGAACGCTGATGGTATTGCTGCGGAGCAGAGATCTGACACGTTTTGGAGTAAAGTAATTCTTAGTATAGAATCAGGCGATACTGTTAGCTCGAGCACTAACGATTTAATAGCTTTGAATTTACAAGACTTCGAAATACACGATAATTGTTTGTACAAGAGAACGCAGTTATCTGGCAGGAAATCACCTAATAGAGAGGTGCTGCAATTAGTTATTCCCTCTTCACGCATAGATGCGACGCTACACTTTATTCATGGTCACAAATTAGTTGGACACCCTGGTAAGGATAGAGCCTTCTCTCAAGCTCAAAGGTCATTTTACTGGCGTACAATGAAACGTGATTTATTCACTCACATAGATGAATGTATTACTTGCGCGAAAGTTAAACCCAAGTTAAATGCATCTGCTAAGATCGGTACTTATCCGATACCTAATTACCCCTTTGATGTAGTTGGAATAGATCTACTCAAGTTACCCCTCACAAATACTGGTAATCAATATGTACTGGTCATAGTTGATCACTTTTCAAGATATGTGATGCTTTCAGTTTTGCAAGATAAAGAAGCGAAATCTATTACTCAAGCACTCTTACGAGATTTAATTTGTAAACTTGACTGCCCAAACACTATAATTAGTGATAATGGCACAGAATTTTGTAATTCTGATAGGGAAGACATTTGTAGAGAATATAATATTAATCACGAGGCAATTTGCCCCCATTCACCACACAGTAATGGCAGAGTTGAACGTGCTAATCAGTCCTTAATTAGTGCCCTACGCTGTTTGTTACACGAACGCGATACCGGTATTGGGATAACTTTATTCATTACGCAGAAGCCACACTTAATTCATCTATTAATACTTCCATTGCTGACTCTCCACATTTCATTGTTTTTGGCAGAGATAAGAAACTACCTTTTACTAATTTACAGAAAGCCAATACTCCTGTGTATAATTCGGATGATTATTTGTTATATCATTTGAATAATTTTCGTACTATTTACAAGAATCTTCGAAATAATCTCACTCACTCTAAGGAAGACATGACCACCACAGCTAACAAACATAAATCTAATCCGAATATCAATATTGGAGATATTGTTTTTCTGCGAGATTTTTACGCTAAAGATAAATTGCAACCAGTCTTTGATGGTCCCTACAGAGTTTTGACAGTTGAAGGAAATAGAACAACAATTAAACATTTAGATGTAGGTAATGAGAAACGAGCACATGTTGATCATTTGAAGAACATTCGGCGTACTCTACCCGGATACGAAAACACGAATTTCGAGGAAACACTAATGAAACCGAAAAAGATAAAGAAAAAGAAACACGAACAGAAAACCCCCCCTAATGACAGATATGACCTTCGGTCACGCGCCATTGCTGCCGTGTCATCTTTGAAGGGTGATTTTGTAGCCCAGTGGTGGTTAGACAATCTAGATATTAAGGTAGACACGTTCTACATGTAAATAAACTCTGATTCTCACGATTGATGGAGCGGTAGATCATGCCGGCTCGTCCACAGTTCAGTCTCTCCATCACTCTTGACCAATCAGAGCTTCTAGAATTAAACTTCATATAATTAATAACTTATTTATATACTCTATTTTTAGTAGTACATACAATTTTTTGTTCTTACTCTCATTACATCCCCCAGGATATACTATCCATTTCTTGAGGTACACATTAATGCTGGTGATTTTTTTTATTTTAATTCCATTTGCATCTAATATGATTTTGACTAGACAAGAAATTATCCCTCTCCCCACCATTATCCAAGGCGAACTTCTTGAGATTAATTTCCCTTCAAACAATTTGTTATTTTCTACAGGTACATACCCTGATGAATATCTGGCTATAGTAGACACTTCGGTCTTTGAGAAACATTGTCACAGTACCTTAGACGTCATTACTACCTGTCCTGCTCAATTAATCCAATTACTCCCACTGAATTATGATGATTGTAGTCGTGCTATTAAGAAAAATGAACATATGCTAGATTATTGTCAATTCACTCCCGCTCCTCAGAAAATTTTCTTCCATGCACACATTTTGGATACTCATTTTCTTTATTTTGTGAAAGCAACTACTCTCCTTGTGACTTGTCCCGATCGCTCACCTTTCCACAGACACGCAGTAGGTTTGATTTACATAAAGGATTCATGCATGATTGTCTGTCCTTTCCTCACTATTTACCCTTCCACATTTCACCGGAGTTCAATTTCTATTGATAGTCGTCTTTTTGCTGAAATTCCTCCCTCTGTTAACATGTCTGGAAATTGTTCGTTTCCTAAGGTTGTTTCACATACCATCAACACTTTAAATCTAATTAACTCATCTTTGGACTCTCTGTCTTTCTCTCACTTTGTCAAGCCTTACTATGTATACCCTCCCATTGGTCTACTATGTATACCCTCCCATTGGTCTACTATGTATACCCTCCCATTGGTCTACTATGTATACCCTCCCATTGGTCTACTATGTATACCCTCCCATTGGTCTACTCATGATTCTTTTGATTATTGCCATTATCTTATGTTATTGCTCAAACTCTCGCCTAGCATCACGTATTAGTGAATTTGAACACTTCGTGAAAGCACTAACATGATAAATGAGGAAAACTAGTTACATATGCACAAGAAAATGTAATTTTGGCATAATCAGACTTAGAAAATATAGTCTATATATTTAGCACAATCAGACTTAGAAAATATAGTCTATATATTTAGCACAATCTGACTTAGGAAATATAGTCTATATATTTGACACAATCAGACTTAGAAAATATAGTCTATATTTTAGAAAAGAATGACATTGCACTATCCTAGAAAATACATACTATAAACATTGATTTGTTAATGTGGAAAGTTTCCTAATCTGAAGATTGAACTTTATATATTTGGTACTTTCTAAATTTTCAATTACTTAGTGTTGTATTATATAGGACTATGTACTTGTTTATATTATTGATTTTTTTAATAGAATAATTACTCTTACTTTTACAATTTTATATGTATATATATCTTTATGTATGTACCATTTTATATGTATATATATCTTTATGTATGTACCATTTTATATGTATATATATCTGTATGTATGTACCATTTTATATGTATATATATCTTTATGTATGTACCATTTTATATGTATATATATCTTTATGTATGTACCATTGTATATGTATATATATCTTTATGTATGTACCATTTTATATGTATATATATATCTTTATGTATGTACCATTTTATATGTATATATATCTTTATGTATGTACCATTGTATATGTATATATATCTTTATGTATGTACCATTTTATATGTATATATATATCTTTATGAATGTACCATTTTATATGTATATATATCTTTATGTATGTACCATTTTATATGTATATATATCTTTATGTATGTACCATTTTCATCACATCTCATCTATTTTATTATAGAAAATCTACAAAACCTCAGCCTTTATAATCTTTCATTAGACTTAAGCATTTATTTTTGTTTTTATTTCTCTTTCACTTATTTCACTTTTTATTATAATTTTAGTGCTCCATTTGCAGTTTTGTTTTGCAGTGGGAGCAAAACTCTCGTAGTGGGGGCGTGCTATACGATCCTTTCACTCATATTTAGACAAGTCATAACTCAATTCATACTTGTGACACGACTTTTGTATATGCCTGTACAAGGAAGGAGCTGTTAGCTCTGGTCCAGAGGCAAGACCACAGGTGTCCTTATCAATAGCTAAGGTAAACATGCTGATTAATCATTTCGTTCCTATATTAACGACTTGCTAACCTAAACACCAGGAGACCCCTGGACTGGAGTTATGCACGATTATTCACTCGTCATGTATTATTATTCACTCGTCATTCAGGATTATTCACGCTTTCATCATTGGTTATGCATTCTCGGAAGGCGAGGTGCGGTTGAACCTAGGCATGACGGCGATCACACAAGAGAACTCGACAGACACGAGTCGAGGGCGGAGGTCCACTCACCACGCTCTCACACACCCCCTTTCACCATTCTCACCACTTCATCATTTCACACCTGATTTGATTCCTGACTGTGTTGTTGCATACTTATACAACAAATAAAGGAAAGGCTGATCGCATGGGTTGATTGATTCCAGACTCCTAATATGTCTATAAACTATTAGTGGTGGCAGTTTTCTACAAACATTATTCATCACAGAGAGGCCTACTGAAGATCCACATCAACACGGTATCATCCGAGTAAAGAACCTCACATTCACATAGAAACAAAACAAATTAGGTGTCTATGTTTTCCTGGCGAGCGATAGGTAGCCTGTAATTTTAGAAGGAACCGGACAAATTTGTCTACCGAAAAATGTACAAATTTATCCTGAAAGAGGGTCTAGGGGGTGTATCTTTAAGCTTGATGGAGGTTTAGCAAGGAAACTCGAAAATAAATCAATATATAAATTATTATGTTCTATCCAACAACCAACTCTACTCCTAAAATCGATTAATGAAATATTACAGACTTTCTTATATTCAACAGCTGAGCTCTGGAACTCTCCCAGAATCAGTCTTTCCCTCTTCCTATGACTTAAATTGCTTCAAACTCCGTGTGTCCAGGCATTTTGGCTCGAACGTCCCTTGATTTTGGCCCTGTCACTCTTTCAACTATGGGGGAGGCACTCGCTACAGGCAGTTCTGCCTTTTGTCTCCTTCACTCACATAAAAAAAAAACTAAAAAAACAAACAAACATAGATCACATAACAAGCACTACCCCCCTTAAAGCCTATTCGCACCGCCAACCAATCTTCCCCCGCCCAGGCAATCTTGAAAATAGAGCTCCACCCTTCTCCACGGAACTATTCTCACCGGGAACATTTATCTCAATCAGGCGGCGGGTGAGATGCTGGAACGGTGGAGGGATGTGGTAGGGAGGGCTCATCAAAAGGAATTGGGATATCTTGGGAACGAAAAAAGACATTTATCCCCATCCAGGTGTAATTTTTTTCCTGGCGAGCGACAGCGAGGCAGCATTGTATGCTGAAATCCGGCTTCGCCGGAGTAATTTTTCTATCTAAAAATTTACAAATTTAGCTTGCTGTCAAAACAAAAATATACATATGATGGCTCGCTACCGCTCGCAAGGAAAATATTGACACCTGGATGGGAATAAACGTC
Organism: Lithodes maja; assembly: GCA_037953745.1. Classification (NCBI taxonomy): domain Eukaryota; kingdom Metazoa; phylum Arthropoda; class Malacostraca; order Decapoda; family Lithodidae; genus Lithodes; species Lithodes maja. Next base: position 3,689 of record JBAKBP010031239.1, on the reverse strand, counting down.
TTAACAGTATGCTGAATGGGGCAGAATGGATACAACCCAGTGAGAGAAAAAAAACAGATCACCCCCCTGCAAGCCAATTCACACCGCCAACCAATTTTCCCCCGCCCAGGCAATCTTGACAATAGAGCTCCACCCTTCTCCAAGGAACTATTCTCACAGGGAACATTTATCTCAATCAGGCGGCGGGTGTGTGAATTTGTACTTGGTGTTTGTGTGTTCATTGTTTTCTGTTGTGTTGTCCCTATGCTGGCTCTGTCTTGAGTCGGCCACCCACCCAAAAAAAGAAAAGAAAATATACGAGGGGGAAAAGATAAATACATAGGAAAAGTGGGGATTGGGCCTGACTATATAGAATATAATAGAATAGGCGGCGGGCGAGATGCTGGGACCGTGGAGGGCTGCGGTAGAGAGGGGTAGAGAGATGCTGGGACCGTGGAGGGCTGCGGTAGAGAGGGGTAGAGAGATGCTGGGACCGTGGAGGGCTGTGGTAGAGAGGGGTAGAGAGATGCTGGGACCGTGGAGGGCTGCGGTAGAGAGGGGTAGAGAGATGCTGGGACCGTGGAGGGCTGTGGTAGAGAGCGGTAGAGAGATGCTGGGACCGTGGAGGGCTGTGGTAGAGAGGGGTAGAGAGATGCTGGGGCCGTGGAGGGCTGCGGTAGAGAGGGGTAGAGAGATGCTGGGACCGTGGAGGGCTGCGGTAGAGAGGGGTAGAGAGATGCTGGGACCGTGGAGGGCTGTGGTAGAGAGGGGTAGAGAGATGCTGGGACCGTGGAGGGCTGCGGTAGAGAGGGGTAGAGAGATGCTGGGACCGTGGAGGGCTGTGGTAGAGAGCGGTAGAGAGATGCTGGGACCGTGGAGGGCTGTGGTAGAGAGGGGTAGAGAGATGCTGGGGCCGTGGAGGGCTGTGGTAGAGAGCGGTAGAGAGATGCTGGGACCATGGAGGGCTGTGGTAGAGAGGGGTAGAGAGATGCTGGGACCGTGGAGGGATGTGGTAGAGAGGGGTAGAGAGATGCTGGGACCGTGGAGGGCTGTGGTAGAGAGGGGTAGAGAGATGCTGGGACCGTGGAGGGCTGTGGTAGAGAGGGGTAGAGAGATGCTGGGACCGTGGAGGGATGTGGTAGAGAGGGGTAGAGAGATGCTGGGACCGTGGAGGGATGTGGTAGAGAGGGGTAGAGAGATGCTGGGACCGTGGAGGGCTGTGGTAGAGAGGGGTAGAGAGATGCTGGGACCGTGGAGGGCTGTGGTAGAGAGGGGTAGAGAGATGCTGGGACCGTGGAGGGATGTGGTAGAGAGGGGTAGAGAGATGCTGGGACCGTGGAGGGCTGTGGTAGAGAGGGGTAGAGAGATGCTGGGACCGTGGAGGGCTGTGGTAGAGAGGGGTAGAGAGATGCTGGGACCGTGGAGGGCTGTGGTAGAGAGGGGTAGAGAGATGCTGGGACCGTGGAGGGATGTGGTAGAGAGGGGTAGAGAGATGCTGGGACCGTGGAGGGCTGTGGTAGAGAGGGGTAGAGAGATGCTGGGACCGTGGAGGGCTGTGGTAGAGAGGGGTAGAGAGATGCTGGGACCGTGGAGGGATGTGGTAGAGAGGGGTAGAGAGATGCTGGGACCGTGGAGGGCTGTGGTAGAGAGGGGTAGAGAGATGCTGGGACCGTGGAGGGCTGTGGTAGAGAGGGGTAGAGAGATGCTGGGACCGTGGAGGGATGTGGTAGAGAGGGGTAGAGAGATGCTGGGACCGTGGAGGGCTGTGGTAGAGAGGGGTAGAGAGATGCTGGGACCGTGGAGGGCTGTGGTAGAGAGGGGTAGAGAGATGCTGGGACCGTGGAGGGCTGTGGTAGAGAGGGGTAGAGAGATGCTGGGACCGTGGAGGGATGTGGTAGAGAGGGGTAGAGAGATGCTGGGACCGTGGAGGGCTGTGGTAGAGAGGGGTAGAGAGATGCTGGGACCGTGGAGGGATGTGGTAGAGAGGGGTAGAGAGATGCTGGGACCGTGGAGGGATGTGGTAGAGAGGGGTAGAGAGATGCTGGGACCGTGGAGGGATGTGGTAGAGAGGGGTAGAGAGATGCTGGGACCGTGGAGGGCTGTGGTAGAGAGGGGTAGAGAGATGCTGGGACCGTGGAGGGATGTGGTAGAGAGGGGTAGGGAGATGCTGGGACCGTGGAGGGCTGTGGTAGAGAGGGGTAGAGAGATGCTGGGACCGTGGAGGGATGTGGTAGAGAGGGGTAGAGAGATGCTGGGACCGTGGAGGGCTGTGGTAGAGAGGGGTAGAGAGATGCTGGGACCGTGGAGGGCTGTGGTAGAGAGCGGTAGAGAGATGCTGGGACCGTGGAGGGATGTGGTAGAGAGGGGTAGAGAGATGCTGGGACCGTGGAGGGCTGTGGTAGAGAGGGGTAGAGAGATGCTGGGACCGTGGAGGGCTGTGGTAGAGAGGGGTAGAGAGATGCTGGGACCGTGGAGGGATGTGGTAGAGAGGGGTAGAGAGATGCTGGGACCGTGGAGGGCTGTGGTAGAGAGGGGTAGAGAGATGCTGGGACCATGGAGGGCTGCGGTAGAGAGGGGTAGAGAGATGCTGGGACCGTGGAGGGCTGCGGTAGAGAGGGGTAGAGAGATGCTGGGACCGTGGAGGGATGTGGTAGAGAGGGGTAGAGAGATGCTGGGACCGTGGAGGGATGTGGTAGAGAGGGGTAGAGAGATGCTGGGACCGTGGAGGGCTGTGGTAGAGAGGGGTAGAGAGATGCTGGGACCGTGGAGGGCTGCGGTAGAGAGGGGTAGAGAGATGCTGGGACCGTGGAGGGCTGTGGTAGAGAGGGGTCATCGAAAGGAGTAGGATACCTCGGGAACGAAAACCAAATTTAAGGGGAGGTAGTTTGTTTTTCGAGTCCTCCTCCTCCCTCATGTTTAGCCCTATTAGTTATGAGATGTTATGAGATTACAAGACATTCGCCCCATTAGTTTGGCGATTTTCAGACCTGTTGCCCCATTTCTTTCTCAATATTAAGACCTTTCGTGCCATTTAGGTGTTGATTTTATTCCTGGATAGCGATAGCGAGCCTGTATTTGAAGAGGAATTGGCCTTCGACCGGGACATTTTTCTACTGAAAAATGTACAAATTTATATCGAAGGGGGGTCTTGTGGGTGTTTTTTTAAGCTTGATAGAGGTTTAGAGAGCAAACTAAACCCCCTCCTTAAACCACTGAGCCGAACCAATAAATTATGCTGCCCAATACCGTCTGGGCTCCCTTAAATAAAATAAAAAGTGTAAGTAAAGGCCATAGCAATCCCACGAAACCAATAGTGGAAGGGGTGATCAAAAGGAGTGGGAAATGTCGGCAACGAAATAATAATCTGAATAATATCAAAAGTGTAAAGGCCATAGCAATCCCATCTTTGTCTTACAGTATTAGTCACCATAGTATAATTTATGTCTTTACTGTTGCAAATTAATTATTTTGCATTAGACTTTGTGGGTTAAATAAGGGTGGAAGCAAAAATGGCAGCCATTTTGGATCAGTGGAGAACAAATATTTTTAACTTTTCTGCCATATTTTTAGTATTTTGTCATCTATATCAATGCTAACCCAGCAGGGTTAGGTTAGGGTAAAGACAAAATATGGTTTTTAGGGGGCATGTTTTAATATTGCTAAGTAATAAGTAAAAATGCAATTGCAGAAGGAAAAACACCTTAGAACAC
>JBAKBP010031238.1:0-24689 GCA_037953745.1 Lithodes maja | reverse complement strand
ATCGCAACCCCAACTTTCAATAAGTTCATGACTCGTGACAGATTTTTGTTGCTGCTAAGATTTATGCACTTTGCAGACAACGAAAATCCTAACAGGATTGACAGGATATGGAAAGTTCGGACTGTGTTCACCATGTTGTTGGAGAGGTATAGGAAATACTTTTACCCCTTCCTCAATTTGGTGATTGACGAGTCGCTCGTGCTCTTCAAAGGACGTCTTGTGTTCAAACAGTATATCCCCTTGAAAAGGCATAGGTTCGGAATCAAGCTCTTCGTTTTGTGTGACTGCGAAACTGGAATAGTGCTTGACATGATCGTGTATACAGGCACTGACATTGACATCCCGAAAGCCGCTGCCAATGACCCCATGGGCATGTCAGGTGCCATCGTCAGGAAAATGTTGGCACCTTACCTGGGCAAAGGCCACATCATCTACACTGACAACTGGTATACTTCTCCTGCTCTCTGCCAGTTTCTTCATGACAACCAAACGGGGTCATGTGGGACTGTCAGAAAGACAAGAAAGTTTATGCCCAAGTTCACAGGTGATGTCATTCCTCTGTCAGATGCCTCCTCCAGTGACACACCTTCAGAAGACGACCTGGCCCAGGAACACCGCGAGAGGCATGTTCGAAGAAGGCGACGAAAGGGGCTGAAGTACAAGCAGCTCGAAAAGTGTGGGAAAGTGATAGCCCTGAAGTGGAAGGACAAGCGAGACGTCCACCTGCTTTCCACCGTCCACACAGGTGCCCAAGTGGATTCTGGCAAAATCCACTACAGAACCAGGAAGACCATCTACAAGCCCGACATGGTAGTGGACTACACAAAGAACATGCGCCTGGTGGACAAGTCTGACTGTCAGCTGTCAGGCGTTGAGTGTCTGAGGAAGACTGTGAAGTGGTATCACAAGCTCTTCCTCCACCTAGTTGATATCACGATGCTCAACGCTTACAACTTGTGGTTGGTAAAGAAGGATATGTCCCCAAACCAGAAGCTGAAATTCCGGGAGTTCGTGTACAACGTCTCATACCAACTCCTGGAGAAGTATGGCACCACCACTCACAGACGTACGGCATGGCGTGGGGATCACGTTCCTGACCGAGTGCAGGTGGGTGTCCAAAGACACTACCTGATCGGCACCGAGGTGATTGGCACTCGTCACAGGCAGGTGCAGTGCGTCGTCTGCAGCTCCAGTGTCAGGAAACCCCATGTCCCAAAAAGAGTCACCTCAATGTGCGCAGAGTGCAAAGTTGCACTCTGCATGGGCGAGTGCTTCAGGGACTACCACACCTTCAAAAATTTTTGAGTGTCGCCCTGCCCCGCCCTGCCCTGCACTGCCCTGCACTGCCCTGCCCTGGACTCGCCCCCTGCTCAGCCCTGGACTCGCCCCCTGCTCAGCCCTGCCCTGGACTCGCCCCCTGCTCAGCCCTGCCCTGGACTCGCCCCCTGCTCAGCCCTGCCCTGGACTCGCCCCCTGCTCAGCCCTGCCCTGGACTCGCCCCCTGCTCAGCCCTGTCCTGGACTCGCGCCCTACCTTACCTGACCTGACCTAATTGATCACGCTACCTCATAATGTAACATATATATTATATAATGTATAAGTTCCAAAGATGTCCCTGTGATATAGCTTTTACATTATATAATTGTATGTTTCATTATTTAGTTTATAAGTTTCAAATATCTACATGTTATATGCCTTATTTTTTTATTATATCAATATATATGTTTGTTATTAGTCAAAGTCATGTGTATATAATTATTTTATTACCTCAAATGAATTGTACAAAAATATATATGTTTCAACAAATCCTGTCAAACCTACTAAGATAATAAAAAAAAAACAATAATAAAAAAAAAAACACAAGGTCATGTCATTGTATTCTTACAATATGATATATTCTATGAATATTTCATATTTATTGAATACAATGGCATGATCTTGTAAAAAAAAAAATTTATCAAAAATGTTCTAGACAATATAAAACCTTCCCCATAACCCCCTCCTGGATTCGATCCCACAACCCTAGCACACTTTCAGTTTACCAGTCCGCGACCTTACCAACCATGCCACAGGAGCTCATACCAAATATCACTCAAAACTTGGTGTCTACAATCGAAATGACAATATACAAAAAAAAATGAATTATCCCACCAATTTACGTTTGTAAATTGATGGGATTATCAATTATTTCATGCCAAGGTTTATGAAAGTTTGTCTCTGTCAAGAATTAGTAATTATATAACTTTATTCTGTCCAAAATTGCCAAAACATTCAGCAAAATTGCCCCTCTCAGTGCGACTCCACTCATTTTCACACGGTCAAGCGGTGACCCTTGTCGCTCCCTAGCTACACCAGCCACAGCAGCTCTGTCTTGGAAAAAAATTTGTATAAATACAATAATGGATAAAATACTCTTCACAAATACATTTGTATTGTATAATATTGTAAATCAAAAAGAATAATAACTGTGTGGGTGTCGTAAATTGCTCAACCAGCTTTCTTATGTCTCGCCTACGCGCGTATATTGGATTATACATAGTCATGACTGTCATACAAATAATTGCAGTAGGTCTCGAATGTACATTTAGATTGCATATTACTTGGAAATAAATAAGTAAACGTTTCTCTGGTGGCAATCTACCCTTTCGCAAGTGTAAGGAGACACCATTCTATATTTAGCCCTTTATCGCAAAAGGCAATCTGCACGTGTTTACTGACCACCGTCGCTGGTGCTCTATAATATAGTAGTTTATTGACAGTCAATGGCCTACATGTTTCTGTGGTACTTCACATGTGTCTAAAATGCAATGTCTGCTTGCATAAAAATGCAATTCTGAAGTCCATTTATACGTACAACATACGCATGTCTCAGTTTCTATCTATCTCTCTCTCTCTCTCTCTCCATTCCTGACTCATGTTATTGTAAAACTCTTGGTGGCAAGAAACACCAGACACCTGGAAGACAAGGTTCAAAATCCCAAGCATCCATACGCCTCGAGCGCCTTCACACTTGTCACACAGCTGGTTATCTATCTACAGATCTGCCTGCCTTTCCTCCCTTGACGACTCACTCACTCCCTCCCTCCCTGCACCCCTGCATGCCTCCCTCCCTCCCTCCCACACACCCACCCCCAACCAACCCTTTCAGGCTTCCGTGTGCTAGAAACACATTCACAATTTGCGTAAATATCGCATCAATTGATCTATATGCGGTATATTCCTTGTTATATGGGACGCCTACATACGTACACGTCTTTATTATAGCATGACAGTGCTCTAAATACAAGATTTACGTGATATGTATGGCGTAACACACCCTCTCCCCCTTTCATTCCCAGCACAGCTCACTCACACCTTGGTTCACGCATAGAAACTCTTTGATAATGTGCGTAAATATCGCATAAATTGGTCAATATGCGGTATATATTTTGATATATGACACGTATACATACGTACAAGTCTGTATTATAGCATGACAGTGCTCTACGTACAAGATATACGTGATATGTATGGCGTAAACCACACTCTCAGCTCATAAATTACCGCCAAACCTCCAACACATGTCATTCCCGCCTAAAAATTCTCTTATAATTCCCTTATATATTGCAATTTTTGGTCACTATGAGGCATATTCATTGTTATATGGGTGGCCTACACACGTATACATACTCTACATAGCCTAAAAGGGCTCAAAAATGGACATATACGTGATAATACGCGGTAACCCACCCCCTCCTCCCTCTCCTTCTATCCCCTGCGCGCGTAAATATTCGGCAGGAAAATCTCGCCGCTCGATGACAATCTAGCCGCGCGGTGCCATTCGCTCCACATTTTTCAACTACGGACCGTTCCCCCACCCCCCCCAGACATTTTTTGGGGGGTCAAATTTATATGGGCCGATGCCCGCAAACATTCCCTACACGATGAGGTACTTTTTATCGAAATTTGCAATAGGTCCCCAAATCATCATACGTGCGCACAGTCTTACCCTGTAGAAAACCCCCTGTGCGCCGCGGAGAGGTTAACTGTATAAAATCGTCTAAATATAGCTAGAATATAATTAGAAAGACTTCGTCGGTTCAGAAGGGGTTAATAACTGTTACCTGAGTCGTAATTTATGGTGGGAGTGGAGAGTGACGAGGTGGGTGGTTGGTTGTATGGTTGTTTGATAGTTATACCGGTGCTGTAGGCCTAATAGTATTTATTCGACTTTTGTATTTTTTTTTTTTTTTTTTTTAAAGCTGTGGAGTAGATGTTTATGTTCTGGGTGTGGGTGTCCCGAGTTCGAATCCCGGGAGGATCATATGTTTTCATTAGGTTATTATAGTGCGGAGTTACATGGAGGGATAGACAGACTAATGAGGAAGTAAGAAGGAGGTGTGGTGTGGAGGTAGATGTGCTGGAAAGTATGAAAAGGAACAACTTGAGATGGTTCGGCCATATGGAACGTATAGAAAGCGAGAGAATGACTAAGAGGGTGTACGAGAGCGAGGTGGAGGGACAGAGGGAGAGGTAGACCGAATGAGAGGTGGAAGGATAGAGTGAGGAAGTACATGAACGAAGGCGGTGCTGGTTGGGGGGAGGAGCGTCGACTGACTGGGGACAGAGGTGCATGGGGGCGGTTCGTTCGTGGCCACCCCTTCGGGGATCACGGCGTCAGGCAATAGATAAATAGATAGATAGATTATAGTGCATTGAGGTTTGTAGCCTAATCGAGAATTAATGTTGAGAACGGGGTGTTCCTTAATTATTGTTTTGTAGACAATCATTTGATAACTTGAGTAAGTTCGTTTGGTGTCCCATTAATTGTTCCTTCCGCTCGCATAAGCATTATGCTGTTCATTGTGCAGTTGGGTTCAGTAGACCTACATAATTAGACTAATATCCAGTACTCGATAAAATAATATTAATTGTTCTCGTAAATTACAGGCTCGCTATCATTCGCCAGGAAAAAAACGGCGCCTAGATGCCAGAAATGTCTTAATAATGACAAGGTAATGGGTCGAAAGGTCTTAATATCGCCAAACAAATGAAGCAAACGTCTTACAATATCAAAACTAATGCGGCTAAACATGAGGGAGAAGGGGTCCAGAAATAAAACAAAAACCCTCTATTAATAGTCCCTACCGTTTTTACACCCATATTTTGAAGAGCGTCTTTGATAAATGTAGCCTAGGCCTATGTTGTGTTTGTTTTTTAATGATCTGGATAGGTACGGTCGCGGTCACTAATTATGATACATACACATTCCAAGCTGTCTCGGGATGAACTGAATCTCCGCATTAAGGGGGAAGGGTTCACTTTTTGGTCGATTTTTTTTTTTTTTTATTATTATTATTGTTCTACTTTCCTCCCTAGACCTCCATCAAACTTAAAAAAACAAAACAAAAACAGGATCCCCTTAAAGATATATTTGTACATTTTTCGGTAGAAAAATGTCCCGGCCGAAGACCGGCTCCTCTTTAATTTCAGGCTCGCTATCGCTCGCCAGGAAAAAAATCGACAGCTTAATGACACGAACATTCTTAATATTGACAGAAATGGGGCGAAATGTATTAAAATCGCCAAACTAATGGGCCGAACGTCTTAAAATCTGAAAAATAATGTGGCTAAACATGAGGAAGAAGATGGACCAGAAAAACGAGCCATCTCCCCTTAATGCTTTACCTGATATTTGGATTTCGGAGGTTCGTTTAGTCAGCTCGAGGCTTCAAAATATATAGAAATTCATGATCATGACTGTACGGTTGGCCAAATAAGTCATGTCTCCGCTGTCATTACGTTTTGCTCGCTGTGTGCTGTATTAATGTCTGTCAGATGTTGAATAGGGTGTGTAAAGATAGGAACATGTTTGTATATCGCACTCGAAACGATGAAGTAATGATTAAATAGTGCTGATACCAATTATTGATCGAAATATACTTGGTGCCGCGGCGCAACATCACTTATTTGGCCGACTGTAGCCTACAGTCACGCTAATAAGTGATGTCTGGGCACCAAGTATGTTTTGAGCAATAATTGGTATCAGCAATATCTAAGCTTCATTTCTTCATATTGAGTGAAATATACAAACATGTTCCTACACTTACTCACCCTATTCAACATCTGACAGACATTAATACAGCACAGAGCGAGCCAAAATTAATGACAGCTGGGACATGACTTATTAGCGCGACCGTACCTGGGCCTCATTTCAAACCATTAACCACATAACTCGAATACAGTGCCCGCATCTGGCAATAATACGATCTTCGCAACAACATTGGGTTATAGCAGCCTATGGTCTGCCCTCAGGTATGACTAAGTGGGGATGATCTGTTTTTCTAGCCCCTCCTTTTCCCTCATGTTTAGCCCCATTAAGTTTCAGATTTTAAAACATTTGCTTAATTAGTTTCCCGTTTTTAGGACCTTTCACCCCATTTTGTTGTCAATATTAAGACCTTCCGTGCAATTTATGTGTCTATTTTTTCCTGACGAGCGATAGCGAGCCTGCAATGTAGTAGTAACCGGGACATTTTTCATTTATCTTGAAGTGGGGTCTTAGGGATGTTTTGTTTAAGCTTGATGGAGCTCTAGGGAGGAAACTAAAACAATAATAAAACAAAAAACAAAAGAATAACTAAATAAATATGCCCATCCCACCTTAAAAGTTAGGGTTATCACACAGGAGACTCTTCCATAATTATTGGGCTATATAACCTGTCGGAGGTATATGATGTAGTATGTCATATTTTGTTAAGCTTTCATTTTTCAATTAGCACCTCGAAGTAAAATAGAGTTGTTGTTGTTGTTGTCGTTCCCTAGGCTGCCTACCCGAACAAACCAGAGTCCCTAAGGAAGGCCATGGCCATGATCGGACTTTCCCACAGGGCTCTCAAGGAGTGTAGATTATATTGTTGGCGTAAGGGATTGTATAGAATGCAGTCTTCTATGATGTGTCTAATAGTATGGGGTGCTGTGTTGCATCCTGGTCAGGTGTCGACGACGGAGACATCCAGTCTCTTCTGATAGCTCAGAAGAGCTGGATGTAAAATATCCTATCATTATTGCGTGCACCTTAGTAATGTATCCCCTCCTATTTTAATTATCATTGTATTACTCTCTCCGACCCCCACCCCCCATTCCTGTCCACAACCTTCTGACCACCAAGATATTCTAATTGGTTCAACACCTAACACGTCAACTCAAGAGAGCAAGAGATAAAGCTCCCAGTATGATTGACTTGACATGGTGAGCCCTGATCCTGAGAATGTGTTACTGGATCTGAAGATGATGCCTCACCACCCAGGGTACTGACTCTTGACATAGTGATAGTGCTTCATGACTGACATGATACCAGCACCACGTCGCATTCCACACACTCAGTAATAATGGTATATGGTGTACTCTGGTTACTTGAGCCTGAAATATCAATATGATAGCACATACCCTGTGCTCCTTAACAGAATTTAGCTGTGTGTCGTCCGTACAAGTGTGTGTGTGTGTGTGTGTGTGTGTGTAAATTAATAATAATATGTACTATAGTCGGTTTTTTTCTAGCTGATGGTAAATTGAAGTCTCTCTATCTTGATTACTCGACTATTGCAATGATTATGTAGCAAAATGCGGTGTTAATTATGAAAACTTGGTAGTAATATGACGCAGAGACAGTAGTTTCATATTTGTCCATTAAGTATTGATAAATCAGTTGCTAAGAAATTCAATTACCATCAGCTGGATAAAAATAGGCTATAGGTTACCAGATGATTTTCGAGTTAAGAGAGAGAGAGTGTGTGTATGTGTGTGTGTTGTGTTAGTTTCGGCATAGTAAACTCGCTATCCAATACATATTCCTATGCGTGGATCACAATTATCATTTTGGGTTTCTGACTCTTCCAAATCATTTGGGCATGGATTAACGATGGATTAATCGACGAAGATAACACATTTTGATATTAAATACATAATAATAGTCCGTTCATTCTAGGTTGGGCAGAAATCGTAACCTCAACCTCTGTAACTCAAGAAGGGCTAGAGCAAATGAGCTGTCAATTTATACACATATTCCTTAGCCAAGTCTTCCTATTTGGTAGAAATATCTCGATTACTCTAGTCCTTTTTGAGTTATGATAGGTTAGGGGTTACGATTTCTACTCAACGTAGAATGAACGGACTTCTAGTAAAATATACCGACTGCTATTTAGTAAAGATCATCCCTCCAGCACGCCTGGTCACGATCTTTAGGTCGTAATAAAATGTTCATCTCCATACTGATAATTTCTATTCATATTTGTTTTCACCAACCCACCAATTAATTTACAAATAAACCTAACCATTTGAATCAATGAAAGTAATGAATACATGTGGTACTCCAAGGAATCGAACCTAGGATACTCACACCGAAATTCCCCACACTAAGCACTAGGCTATCAAGACAGTTAAAAATGTTTGCACAAACCTACGATATATTATGCATTCTCAAATACTGCATATTAATCTTAGCCTGTACATACTCCCAACTGCACTCTGATATACTAATGATTGGACAAATGGAAGGGGTAATTAATGGGACAGCATAACACTTAAATTTCAACGTAATTTTCGTAAGTGCTGTTGTAAGACAAACAGGGTGACTAATGGAACTGCAGTTACGTGGAAATTTACAAATATATATATATATGAAACTTAGAAATAGACAGGCATATAGATACACATAGTTATCTGCTCAACAGGTGGCGTTGTGTGTGTGTGTAAGTGTGAGAGTCCGAGTGTAGGGGGTGAGACAGTGAAGCACGGGAACGAGGTGGCTTCAGAGATGGGGTCGTTTCGGGCCATGAGTGAGCACCGTGCCTCATGTCCTCATGTGAAGGCAAGATGGCAGGTGCTCGTTGTACGTACTCTACGTGCTTCACATGTCTCACTCCCTAGACTGGAACAAGACCTCACGGGCTTCACTGTTCATTGTAAAGCGGTGAATGTTAAGGCTCTCAGCCTATGCCCGAGAGGAAGTAAGTTGGAATATAGAAAAAAAAAAAAAAAAAAAAAACACAGAAGGACAAGCAAACAAACAGACAAGTAAATAGTCATGCTGATAAATGAGCCAATAAACTGATACCTAGGTCGATGCAGAACCTGAATGGTAGACTATAACAGTCGGGTAAATATACTAATAAAACGACTGAGATAAACACACACGCAGAAGAAGCAAACATAAATCAAACATAATATGCAATCAGGTAAACAAAGAGACCGACAAACGTGATCCTGGCTGACAAACAAATTATATAAATAGATAAACAAGGACACCACCAAACGAGCACCTGGCTGACAAACAAACAAATATTGCCTCATGCAAACCATTACGTAGAAATAGTTTCCACACTGTATGTGTAAATAATTTTCTTTCGTTGGGTAGGCCTATAAATACATATATCCATAACTTGAATAATAATGTACGAACCCCATTCAAGTGGATATAACTTTATGATAAAATATATTCTTCTTCTAGTATTTAACACCAACCATGTATTCGTTTATATTATCAACCAGATATTTTTGGGATATGTCATAATAGTTAGAATTTCTGGTTATACAGTATAATTATATAAGTATAGGCTTAGACAACATTGGGGATATACAGTATACCGGTCGATCATTATATTATTGTAGGTACAATATTGTATAAACCTTAGACTAATGTATATTTATGTATGATATAGTTAAATTTTCGTTGACGTATGTATTTGTTTTTCAGACTTGGTAAAAGTCAATATGCGGTCCTTTTGTTAAATGCAAATGTATAATTATTATATGTATCCAATTTCAATATTCAGCTAAGTCAAAGAATCAAATCTGATTTATAGATGGCTCTAAGCTTTACTATAATTTCTACAAATACAAAGTAACATTAGTTTTACAACGAATATTCAATGATTCATCAATGTTCACTACTATCCTACATATTAGCCTACTACGTGATAGGGCCATATGAATGAGAGCTCCCGAATAAACATAGCACTCATTTAAACATTCCTAGGGATCATTAAATCACATATTTAAACAACAAAGTATTCGTAGTGAATATGTGAAGGTGAATTTAGTATTACCGGATAAACAGTCTAATGTACTACATTGCATATATAAGTGAATACCTGTATCGATATGATGTATTCGGTCAACAAATAATAATAATAAAACTATGGGATACTAGATAGTTTTGCGTTTCTATAGAATACAGTTCTGTCAACAATATTGAACCAAAGGTTGCATTCATGCGTTTTTCGGATCAGCCACCACCAACATTCCAATGTCTCCAATGCTCCTTAAGGTACTCCTTCACTTCAGATGGCAGAGATACTGTCAGTCTGAAAATATGGCAAATACATCAAAGTAAAAATAATAGACACATCTCATTATTAACGTGACAGTTGCTGTAGGGTATATTTAACCTTCATTTACCCATTCAGTACCAGCGATATAGACTTATTATTATTATTTCTGTCTGTAGATCTGTGTGTATGATCGATGTATGTATAAGTAACGCCAACGAACTTGACAAAATTATCGATCCCTGATCTCTTTGTAACTCAAATGGGCCTGGAGTCAACTGGCTGTAATTATCCACACCTATTTCCTGGTGGACTCTTCCCAAACGATAGAAACGTCAGCCCATTGCTTTAATTCATTTCGAGTTATAAGAAGTTAAGGGGTCAATATTATTGTCAAGTTCGCTGGCGCTACCTATAGTACACCAACTACAGGTAATAGAAGTGACTAGTAACAATGTGAAACTGTTACTCTACAGAGGTCCTTGATAAACGTTACACTGCACTAACACACTCTCCTACACTTAAGGGGGTAGTGGCTTTTGTTTTGGTATTTTAATTTATATATTAATTAATTTATTTGTTTCCTCGCTAGACCTCCATCAAGCTTAAAAAAACACCCACTGGACCCCCCTTAAGATAAATGTATACATTTTTCGGTAGAAAAATGTCCCGGCCGAAGACCAGTTGCTTTTAAAATTACAGGCTCGCTATCGCTCTCCTGGATAAAATAGACACCTAAATGGCACGAAAGGTCTTAAAATTGACAACAAAATGGGGTGAAAGGTCTTAAAATCGCCAAACTAATGAGGCGAACGTCATCAAATCTGAAAACTAATGGGACTAAGCATGATAAAGAAGAGGGACCAGAAAAATGACCCATCTCCCCTTAGCATTGTTGTGCGCATTATACAATAATGTACAGTAGAACACAAACACTGTAACATTATTGGAACGTATAAAAAGTGCTAACTATTCATTTATTGTCTTCTTCTTCCAGGGTTATTGGAATAAATTCATGCTAACAAAAAGCTCTATTTCCTAATATAGTACAGGACATTTCGGAGCCTAAATCTTATGCTCTCCATTTTTGCTATACCCTATTCCAAGAAAGTAGCCCAAAACTCTTGAACATTAACCTCTATAACACACAAATGACTAGAGCTGTAATCGACCCAATATGTCTACTATTTGGGAAGGGTCAACCACGGAATAGGTGTGGACATTTACAGCCCATAATTTTGCTCTAGCCCTTTTTTGAGTTCAGGGGAGACTGGCCTTTTATTTTTAGGTCTATTAATTCATGTATTCCTATATTTCTTAGTTTCCTTGCTAGACCTCCATCAAGCTTAGACACACTTTCAGACCCCCCCCCCCCCCCCCCCTTCAAGATAAATGGGTACATTTTTCGGTAGTAAAATGTCCCGGCCGAAGGCCGCTTCCTCTTAAAAAATCAGGCTCGCTATCGATCGCCAGGAAAACATTGACACCTAAATGGCACGGAAGGCCTTAAAATTGACAATGAAATGGGGTGAAAGATATTATAATCGCCAAACTAATGGGCCGAACGTCATAAAATCTGAAAACAAATGGGGCTAAACACGAGGAAGAAGAGGGACCAGAAAAGCGGCCTGTCTTCCCTTCAAGAGTTTAGGGTTCACGATTGCTGGACTACTTATTAGGAACGGGTTATAGTAATGTTCGTGTTGTGCCGGAATAACCTGCACTCTGAGTTACCAGGGTTGAATTATAATGTACAGTCAGATACCATAGTCTTTAGCCCACTCATAAATATTCGTGGATTTCAACTATTTCTAATTATGGAAGTATATCTCTGGAAACGAATTTACGAACACAATTTTCTTTACGACAACTACAAAACCATATTTGCTATTTATTGATAAGCAAGTTTTATCCGAAATTCAACCCAGATAGTTATAATTGCATAGAGAAAACTATAGGGAATCCACAAATTCTTATGAGTGGGCTAGAGACTATGGCATCCGAGTGTACCAACAGTAGTGACAAAGTTACCAAACAAAACGAGGTATATGACTGGCGAGGACTATTCCTACAATTGTTCAATAAACTAACACTGAATCACACAGAGCCTTACTAAGCTTAATAACAACGTCTAATAACAATTAGAATATATGGAAGGAAGACATCATAGTATAAAGGCAGGGATAACTTATATACTATGGCCTATAAGCCCTAAATAAGTTCGAAACCATTACATGTACTTACAATCAGAATGGTACATTGCAATACACATACACAAAATACACACACACACATTCATTGACAGACCTGCTGAAACCCTACAGTCACAAGAGTATGTACAAAATTCATTTCAATATGTCTGTTGCTTTAACGATCATGTAACTTTTTTAACCTTCACTCCTCCATCATAATAGTAATTACCGTCTCCACACGACTCCTTCCTCTAACTTGTCGTAACACAGCCAAACATCAACAACTACACATTCACATCCAAGACCCGTGGGCCAACATAACATGACACAACTAAGGACACTATTAAACCGCTGTGCAGCTTTCATTAACATTTACCACACACATCGGTTACCGTCATCATCACTGTTGTTGTTTGTTGCTCTCCTGTTGGACACACTGTTTGTAATGCAGTGTTGTTCATTAATATCAGTTTGTTCGGTTGTCAGTACCACGTCTGATATTTATGTTGGAAGTGCAGAGTCACATAAAAATATGGTTGAAACTGCAGAGGCATGTATCTTCTTTTGGAATTGTCTATTCTTCGTACATCCACGCACATAGGGACAAACAAGTAAGGCGGCCCGATTTTAATTGAAGTTAGGACCACACTGGCATAAAACCACAAAATGAATGTATGCAGGAGGTATGCCCTCTACTAACAATGCTTGGCTACTTTAACAAGGTCAAGAGGCATTTTCCGCGGATACGCTCTCATTTGCATATCACATAGATATAAAACATATTTAATATGCATCTTATTTCATACAGCATATCCGTTAAAATTATTAGGATAGTTTACTAATAGAGTTATAATGATAACAAAGAAAAACAAGTAAAACAATATATGTTCAATCTTAAAAGGGCTATATCATACAATATAATATCCGTTAAAGTGACTACCATTTCCGACAGTACTATTCCCTCATTTTTCTGTCTCTCACTCGACCAAAAAACTGAGAACCATTATGTTAATATGATGGGCGGGTAAGACACAGTTCACCTCTTGGTCAACCTTTCCTTTTTCTCTCTTGTTCCTCACATTAACAGTCTATATAACACAAAACTTCTCTTTCATATTTCATCATCCACTTTCCATATTTTTCCTCCTTGCTCGATTATTCTTTCCTTTATTGCTTTTTCTTAATGTTCAACCTCAAATAATGCATGTTCAAGATGTTCGATTTTCCTTTCCTAATTTCATATTTAAGTTACACTGGTCAGGTTGGAGGTTCAAATGTGAAAATTTCAAGATGGCATTCCACCATTTGTTTCGTTCATCAGATAAAGTAAGAGAATAATATCTTGGAACTTCTGCACATTCAACTTTTATTTCCTCAATTTTGTAAAGTAAAATTATTACCTTACTTTATATGGACACATATTTTTACATTTACATTTTTTTTTTTTTTTTGCCTGACACTGAAAAATAATTAATAAATCTATCTATCTATCTATTGCCGGACGCCTTACTCCCCTTAATGAGGGTGGCCATACACAGAAGGCCCCCAAGTGGAATTATTCCCTCTAAGAGGGAAGGCCTTACAGGATTGACCACTCAATTTAGGACCCGTCCGACCCCAAGGCCCTCTATGTATCTTTTTAGCACTATTTTTCTACTGTGGTGTTCGGCTAGTCCATCCACTAACCTGCTTCACCCTTATGTAAGCAGTATCGATTTGTATCAGGTTTACTCCCCTAGACAGGTTGCCGACCAAGGCTGACGAATCCCATCCACCCGGATTTTTATAAGGTTGTCTCCCTTAGATGGGTTGTCGACCAAGGCTAACGAGTCCCATCCACCCGGTAATAATAAATATAATATTAATTCTTTGTATTGTGACATAGGACTATTGTCCCTTACTGTACCCTGGTTATTGTTGCAATGTTGGTCTTGGTACCAGACACCTGAGGCACAATCATCCTTCAACACTAGTTGTTTATAGATAATAAATGAAGATTTTTGTTAACTTAAAATGGATAGTGAGCTTCCCAAGTTCCATCACATGAAACACAGTATGAACATTTTTAGTAACAGCTACACAGAGGATCAACTATAAAAGACAGAGACCACTTACCATACACTGTGCTAGGAACAGACCTACTATTTTTTTAAATATTGAAACCTTGACTATTATCTCTCACTCACTGGGGGGATTACGCCGCAGCGACGTGTAGCTCATTCACCCTCAGACTCCTTTCCTTGAGAGTTCCCAGGCTGTGATCGGTCCACCGCATGTAGCATCCGACGTGAATGGTCGACTTTCCTCAACCATGAGTCACATGATCTTCCATGAGGTCTCCTACACTCAGGATTGTCACCCACCAAAACCATATCATGAGGAGGTTCAACTTCAAGGTTGGCGCTCACAAACTATGCACCCAGTACGTCTCCAATAAGTTCAGAGAGTAGGAGCTGGTTTGATAAGTGGCCACACCATCGGTACCCCATCATTCTGTGTAGGCTCTTGGTACCAACTGAGTTGATGCATCTCTCAATCACTGTTGAGGTTCCTTGTCTCACAACCATATCATAAGACAGAGAGCACCAATGCTTTGAAGATCCGCAGTTTAGTCCTTCTGCATAGGTATCGACATTGCCAAATATTTTTATCAAGAGAATCCATAACCCCATATACTAGGCCGAGGCAACAAACAACATCGTGGCCTGACCCCCCACCGCTATGGATCTCATTACCATGATAAGTGACTGAATCCAAGACCTATATGTGTGAGAACCTGTAGCAACTCCACTAGGATCATTGCATCATCAGCTAAGATAAGGTCGCTGATCTTCACTTTCCTAACCGATGATCCGCATTGATGATGACTGACTACCCGGCCCAGTAATCAGTCCATACAACTGTTGAAAAGTAATGGTGCCAACATACATCCATGTGTGACTCCTAAGTTCACAGGGAAGAAGGGGGAGGCCTGCCCACCACAGTTGACAGCACATTCTGTTCCTGTATACAGTCTAGGCACCAGATTAATAATTGCTGCAGGTATCCCACTAAGTCCAATAAGCTCCCTCAGTGCCTCCTGATGCTCTGAGTTAAATGCTTTTTCAATATTGACATAAACTGCAAGTAGCCCCTCTCGAATCTCGAGCCAGTGTTCCACAGGGACCTGGAATGACAGGATTCATTCAATCGTTGACATCTTGAGTGTAAAACCAGATTGCTCAGATCTCGGACCTCTTAGCATTTGAATCCGGATTTCTATCTATTGTGACGCACCCAGTGCGTGGCAACGCAACCTGATTGTACTCCTTGGTACTCCACTGTACCGCCCGTACCACTGTACCGTGCTGGCTGCCTATATTGAGTGTGACAACGTATAACTATGTTCTTTGTATCTCTGCAAAGGTCTCGTCATGTGCTAACCAGTGGTGGGTTTTGTTTTAAGCCATGTCGAGACCTTCCATTTAATATGTAGTATCAATAGAGAAGTTGATAGATAAGACAATGGGAGTTCAGAGAGAGAGAGTGAGTTAGGCTTCAGAGCGAGAGGGTAGCAATGCGCCACGCTGCCGGGGGGGTGGTTGCCAGACGTATGGACTGGTTGGCAGCCTTGCGCTTATAGCTAGGCGCGACAGGGTTGGTAGTCCATTGCCGCCTGCCTATGCTGCCTGGGCTGCCCATGTTGTCGTACTGCACATTGCCTGGAGGCTCGCTGTGTGTTCCATGATCAGGTTGCCTAGAACCTTTGAGATTCTAACATCCCTTGCCCTCTCTCCCAACTTCTCACGGTTGCACTCTTTCTCTCTGACGACATTACTCTCATTTCATTCTTCTCTCTATTTAAATGCATAACCTTCCCTTGAGGTCCTAAAGGAGTTTCAGCACTCACCTCTCGTATTACTCTTAGGACAAGCATATATTTACATGTA
The DNA here is from genome assembly GCA_037953745.1 of Lithodes maja. Lineage (NCBI taxonomy): Eukaryota > Metazoa > Arthropoda > Malacostraca > Decapoda > Lithodidae > Lithodes > Lithodes maja. Next base: position 8,261 of record JBAKBP010031238.1, on the reverse strand, counting down.
TTAGATTTAAGGGGTTAATGTGAACAGCGATCTTCTTGATGAGGATAGTTGGTGAACGTTCTACATGTTCACGAGTTATATGCCCAGCTCATCATCCAATTTGTGACTAGACTAGTGCCATGTGTAAGAGCCCGACCATGCCCAGGAGTTGTCTGTAGAGGGGCGAGGACTTAGCCTTGATTTGCCTACCGAGCCAGGAGCGAGTGTAGTACCAGAGACTACAGCTCGCTCGTAGTGCCGGTATAGTAGAGTAACGTAATTTATCTGTCCTTGTGTTCTCTGCAGTCTTTTCCTGGGTTCTCGCTTTCGGTGCTGGGACTCGTTGTTCCTGTGACTTGGCCTGCTAGCTAGAACACATGGGGATGATGAGTGGGTTATATCTTTATTTTACTATGCATTGCAGCTCTCTTTAAGTTTATGTATGTAACACTTTACAATACACATTACTCACACACAAGACAACACTATTAATACTTTCATGTATCAATTAACTGCACTGTCGTTTTGCTGCTGTGTCCGGAGTTCTGTTGCGTAGGGCGCATACGGACTCAGAGGGGAGACGGAGTGAGAGAAGCGAAGTAGCCTATGCGGTAGTAGGCTACCGGCGCAGTACTGTTGCCTGCAACCTTTTAGTTATTCCAAGTATAGATTCATTCTTATAATAAGTGACTACTATTTATGTTCCTTCCATGTGTATTATTAGGTATCTACTGGATCATGAACATCTTGTATGCTACATGCTAGTGCATGTTAGTAGGGGACAGTTATTCTAGTGCACGCGCTTTCAAGTAGGCGTGTACATTTGTCATTTAGCATTTCACTGTCATACCTTTAGCCTGCTTCTATTCTACATTATTAGAGGCTTAATATTAACGTAGTTTCTTGAGTATTGCATTTCTTTAGTAATAACGTAACCTATAAATGTCTGAGGGAGTTTAGCCTCATAGCCTACCCCCTGTTGTACACTTTCGCCGAGTTAAGGTACCTCGTTACCATAGACGATAACTCTGTAGGGCGTTGGTGCTTTTGTTGTCTGGAGCATATAGTATTTGGGACTGGAATCGAGCGTGTCGTTGTCACATAAGCCATTTCTGTCCTACGATCAAGAATCCCGAATATGTATTGCCGATCCAGCCGTAACAAAATGGCGACCTTGCACAAGATTCAGTAGTATCCTATCACATGTTTTTTGGAGAACTATTCTATGCTACCTAGTAGAGCTGGCTAGAATTTTCTTGCATATTGGAGGAATTTTTATTGTGTCATTATTGTATTGGTGGACTTGCAGATTGTTTCGTTGGGGGTGTCTAGAGTAGAGTCATTCAAGCATCTTTAACATTTTGTGAGTCGAGACTGCAATTAGTAATAAGCACTTCTTTTTTTTTATGAACAGCAATTGTATAACCAGCACTATGTCTAATGACTCATCATTTACGGGGGAGGATAACACGGTACAGCCTAGTGACCAGCAAGTACAACAGATATTTAGGGAGGGGAGTGTTATAAGTGGAGAGAGGGATGCCCGGGCATTTTTGCAGACACCTTTGACCGAACAGCGCCTGCAGGCTATTGATTGTTACGGTCTTCGCTGTTTAGCCACGGTTTTGGGGCGGGACTGTCCTGACAGTTGGCCCAAGAAGAATTTGGTGGCATGTTTGTTGGGTGATGGCGATGGGGCGGTGGGTGGAGTGGGGTCTTGGGGGGTTCCCTCCAAGCCTCCATTCCACTCTACCCCTGAGCTGGGCCCTCAGCCAGCGATTCTTAGCACGATGCAGCAGGAGGGTTCTCAATGGCAAGCTGGCTTACCCGTAAACACGTCTCGGTGTGGATCCCCCATTTTGTGCTCTCCCCCCCCAGGCCTGTCTCCTGAGATGTTATTTCAGCTAGAACTAGCTAAGCTTAAGTTGCAAGAGAGTCAACAGTCTAGTATAGAACGCATAGAGGTTGCTAGAATCCAAGCCAATCAGGATGCAACCAGGTACCAGGCTGAAATGGATGTCGAGAAGTCTAGAGTAGAGACCACGGGGCGTCATCTCGGTGGTGGGCACCGGGTTACAGACTCACTTTCGCATTTAATTAAGTTAGTACCCGCATTTGATGAGACAGCAGTGACTGAGTTTTTTGCTCGTTTCGAAAAGAAGTGTCGTGAGTATGACTGGCCGGAGGTTAAATGGGCAGCATTAGTTTCATCACGTCTAGTGGGTAAGGGGTTGAAAGCCTACGATGCACTGTCACTGGACGAGAGTGTCGTGTATGGACTGGTGAAGGAGGCTGTGCTCCGGGCCTACGAACTGCAACCCGAAACTTATAGATTGAAGTTCCGTGGCGTGAATAAGAAGAGCGACGTCAGTTTTATGGAGCACGCACGGGACTTAACAGATGCAGGTAATAACTGGTTTCGGTCCGAGCACGCAGAGTCGGCGGAGGAAATTAAGCAACTTTTCTATCTGGAACAGTTTTACAAATGTACTGGAACCGATCTAACGCTGAACATTAAGGAAAAATGTCCCAAGACAGTAGAGGAGGCTGCCAAGATGGCAGACCTCAGATTATCATTGATTCGTGGTTGCGGTGCCGCTCAGAGGGCTGAGTCAGGGCAGAAGGGGCGCTATACCCCACCCACCAGAGTTTTCGATAACAACAAATCCTATGACACACATAACCACACTAAAAGCATTGCACCTAATAACACCTACAAACACAAGCCTCTCCCGTTTACTAAAGGTCAGGCCCCTTCTTCGCCCGCACAAGGGAAGAAGCCCATTGGGGATGTGAAATGTTACAAATGTCAGAAGCTAGGCCATTATTCACGTGAGTGCCCTCGTAACACTCCCGCTAAGCCGGTGTCATTGGTTCACAGTATCGGTGTGTCTCTGAAGGCTGCAGCAACTGCCCGGGGTAGGTTGTCAGCAGCTGAGGCACACGCGGTAAAGAAGCGTACGGAAGGCTCGACACCTGTCCGGGACACTTTCTGTAGCCATCGGGGACACGGGTTTGTGAGCTGGGGGAGTGAACTACGGAGGGTTGACTTGCTGAGGGATACGGGGGCTTCGCAAACTTTGTTGAGGAACTTCACAGGGAAACCGATAAATGCGGCCAGAGTTGTTGTGGTGCAGGGTATAAATGCTACGAGGTCATACCCACTTGTGAGGTTGGAGTTGAGAGTGGGAGAGGTGTGCAGGGAGCTGGATGTAGGGATCGTTGAGTGTTTGCCAGTTGAGGGCGTCGACCTTCTTCTCGGCAACGACTTTGCGGTGCCCACTTCCGGGACTCCACCCTTAGTCGTTGCCGAGAGGGCGGCCGACGTGGATGGTGAGAATCGGGAAGGGGTTGGGAGGTGCCAACAGGATGAGATGGCCTGTGTGGTAACCCGATCTCGCTCTGCGGCTCCTGCACAGCCTAGCACTCAACCTCGGGGACAGTGGAGGAAGGATCAGGAGAAGGTTGCTAAGGGCAGGGAAAGGGACATTGATTCTGCTGCACTTCTCGGTGATTCGGTACTTGGACCTATAATAAACACGGGAGTTGACTCTGGCCCAGATATGGTGTGTAACAAGGCAGAGTTGGGTAAGACTTCGCGTGAGGCAAGAGCTGTAGCGAGAGCCACTAAGGCAGTAGAGCCTACTAGCCGGGGTAATGTCTTATTACAAAACCATCTTGATGCATTGACGCCCAGGGACATTAGTGAGCAGCAGCTGCAAGACGCTAGCCTAGCTCGTTATAGCAATGGTGCCATAGAGTTGGAGGAAGATGGGGATGCGAAGCCGGGAGATTTCTTTAGGCTCAACAGGATATTGTACCGCAGATTTCTAGACCCCAAATCGAAGTGGGAGGGCGGTGCGAGGGTAGTAGACCAGGTGGTTGTTCCAAATAAGTATAGAGAGTCCTTATTGTGTCTGGCGCATGATGTGCCGGTGGCGGGTCATTTGGGGGTAACAAAAACATTGGCGGCATTGGGCAGGTTTTTCTGGTGGCCTGGGGTCAAGGCTGATGTCTGTGCATGGGTGGCTGGGTGTGCGACCTGCCAGACAACGGGGAAGCCTAACCAGACCATCCCGAAGGCACCTTTGTTTCCCATACCTGTCACCGGGCCTCCGTTCAGCAAAGTTGTAGTAGATTTGGTTGGCCCTTTCCCGCCTACGAGTAGTGGCAATAAATTCCTGTTGACAATCATGGATGTGGCTACGAGATACCCGGACGCATACCCCATGAGAAACGGCTCGGCAAAGGCAGTTGTTAAAAACTTATTATTGTTCTGTTCCCGTTATGGATTTCCACGTGAGGTGCAGTCAGACCAGGGGAGCAATTTTACATCCAAATTGTTCAAGCAAACCCTTCAGTTGCACGGTATATGTTCTGTAGTGTCGTCAGCCTACCATCCCGAGAGTCAGGGAGTCTTGGAGCGGTGGCACTCGACCCTGAAGAGTATGCTACGCTGTTACTGTGCAGAACATGACACTGATTGGGATTTGGGTCTGCCGTATGTTCTGTTCGCTGCACGTGAAGTCCCAGGAGAGAGCCTGGGGTTCAGTCCAAATCAACTAGTCTTTGGCCATAATGTGAGAGGACCTTTAAGTATGGTGAAAGAGATCTGGGAGGGCGAAGAGAAGCCGGGGTCTGTACTTAAATATATCCTTGAGAGCCGGGAGAGACTTATAGGTTGCATGGCAGCGGCAGGTAATAACTTGGTTAATGCACAGGCGGTCATGAAGCACCAGTATGACGCCAAGGTGAAGCTTCGGGAGTTTTCGGTGGGTCAGGAGGTAATGTTGCTTTTACCTTTGCCTGGACACCCCCTTTCTGCCAAGTTTATTGGGCCGTATGTGGTGGCTAAGAAACTGTCCGACCTTGATTATCTCGTTGCAACACCTGACCGTAGAAAAAAACATCAGTTATGTCATGTTAACCTCATGAAAGATTATGTGAGACGCCCCTCAGAGCCTCTCACTGTCCCTGTGCTGGCCTGCAGCGGCCAGGGTGGAGAAGGAGGTGGGGACAGTCTTGCTGCTGAGGAGGATAGCTGGGACTGTGTCATTTCCGCGGAACAGTGGGCGGGGAATACTGAACAAGAGGCTAGGCAAGCTGTAAGTCACCTGCCTGAGCACCAGGGTGCTGCTGTCCTAGGCCTGTTCAGGTCATACCCCTCTGTTTTCGCCGAACACCCAGGTCTCACTACTCAGGTAACGCACGACGTGGACGTCGGTGATAATGTGCCCTTCAAGTCAGTGCCCTACCGTGTGCCCCCGGTAAAGTTGCCAGCTTTACGGGAGGAGTTAAAGTACATGGTTGAGAGAGGGATGATCACTGAAGGTTATGTGAAGTGGACATCACCCGTCACGTTGCAGCCAAAACCTGACGGCAAGGTGCGGTTCTGCATAGATTTTCGTAGGCTAAATGGCTTGACCACTACCAACCCTTACCCTTTGCCTCGAGTTGACGACAGCGTGGACAAGATAGGGAATGCAAAGTACCTTACTAAAATTGATCTTGTAAAAGGCTACTGGCAAGTACCCCTGTCGGACCGAGCTATTTTGTAGACATATTGTTTTCCTTATAAAACCCCGAATGTAGATTATTTTTTTTCATTATTTATACAAGGCAAGTACCCCTGTCGGACCGAGCTAAGCAAGTTTGTGGTTTTGTGGTAGATGGCAAGACCTACCAATGTAACGTAATGCCTTATGGGCTTAAGAACGCACCTGCCACGTTTCAGAACCTGATGAACGATATTTGTGACGAAATCCCTAACTGCACGGTCTACCTTGATGACGTGATAGTGTATGATGACGATTTTGAAAATCACCTAAGGCACTTAGAGACCCTGTTTGGGAAGTTGCACGATGCTGGGCTGGTGGTGAACCTGAGGAAGTGCGAGTTTGTAAAGGCTACTGTGCAGTATCTTGGCTTCGTGGTCGGGTTAGGCCGGGTGTGCCCCCCCCTGAGCAAGATACAGGCTATCAATATGTTTCCCAGGCCCACCACTAAGCGCCAGGTCATGCGGTTCCTAGGTATGATAGGCTATTATAGGCGCTTCATCCGGGGATACTCTACTGTCTTAGCACCGTTAACTGATCTACTGTCGAAGTCAGTGAAGTTCTGTTGGGCTGCGGAGTGTCAGAGGGCTTTCGACCTAGTCAAGCACCTGCTGTGTACACATCCGATTTTGAGAGCCCCAGACTTCTCCAGGAGTTTTCAGCTGGCGACTGATGCCAGCGGTGTGGGTGCCGGGGCAGTGTTACTGCAGACTGATTCCGAGGGCTTGGAACACCCAGTGAGCTTCTTTTCTCGCAAGTTTAATTCGGCACAAAGGAATTACTCGACTATAGAGAAGGAGCTTCTTGCTATCGTTTTGTCGCTCAAACATTTCGAAGTTTATGTTCCAGCCTACGGCCCGGTAGTGACGATTTATACGGACCATCATCCCTTGAAATTCCTAAATCAGTTTCACAATCGGAATATGCGGTTGACCAGGTGGTCCCTAATGCTCCAAGAGTATAATCTCAACATTCAGCATATTGCCGGGAGTGAGAACGTGATAGCAGATTGTCTATCAAGGGTTGATGATCCAGGATAGTCGTGCACGGTGTGTGGGTTGAGCAGGAGTAAAATTAGGCTATCATAACGCCGTCCAAAAAGATTATAAAACAATAAAATAAACGAGAATTTTTTTTTTTTAGTTTTGTAAGTCTTTATTGTTGTAGCATGATGCATGCGATATTGTGTTTTATGTATAATTCACACTTCAGTTGTTGTGCACCTTTTGCAATTAGTGGCAGCTAAGGGTAGCAGGTCGGTTGGTTGCCTGTCAGATTTTGATAATGCTTCTAAGGTCGATTATCTAAAATCTTGGGGGGGCTGTGACGCACCCAGTGCGTGGCAACGCAACCTGATTGTACTCCTTGGTACTCCACTGTACCGCCCGTACCACTGTACCGTGCTGGCTGCCTATATTGAGTGTGACAACGTATAACTATGTTCTTTGTATCTCTGCAAAGGTCTCGTCATGTGCTAACCAGTGGTGGGTTTTGTTTTAAGCCATGTCGAGACCTTCCATTTAATATGTAGTATCAATAGAGAAGTTGATAGATAAGACAATGGGAGTTCAGAGAGAGAGAGTGAGTTAGGCTTCAGAGCGAGAGGGTAGCAATGCGCCACGCTGCCGGGGGGGTGGTTGCCAGACGTATGGACTGGTTGGCAGCCTTGCGCTTATAGCTAGGCGCGACAGGGTTGGTAGTCCATTGCCGCCTGCCTATGCTGCCTGGGCTGCCCATGTTGTCGTACTGCACATTGCCTGGAGGCTCGCTGTGTGTTCCATGATCAGGTTGCCTAGAACCTTTGAGATTCTAACATCCCTTGCCCTCTCTCCCAACTTCTCACGGTTGCACTCTTTCTCTCTGACGACATTACTCTCATTTCATTCTTCTCTCTATTTAAATGCATAACCTTCCCTTGAGGTCCTAAAGGAGTTTCAGCACTCACCTCTCGTATTACTCTTAGGACAAGCATATATTTACATGTATTAGATTTAAGGGGTTAATGTGAACAGCGATCTTCTTGATGAGGATAGTTGGTGAACGTTCTACATGTTCACGAGTTATATGCCCAGCTCATCATCCAATTTGTGACTAGACTAGTGCCATGTGTAAGAGCCCGACCATGCCCAGGAGTTGTCTGTAGAGGGGCGAGGACTTAGCATTGATTTGCCTACCGAGCCAGGAGCGAGTGTAGTACCAGAGACTACAGCTCGCTCGTAGTGCCGGTATAGTAGAGTAACGTAATTTATCTGTCCTTGTGTTCTCTGCAGTCTTTTCCTGGGTTCTCGCTTTCGGTGCTGGGACTCGTTGTTCCTGTGACTTGGCCTGCTAGCTAGAACACATGGGGATGATGAGTGGGTTATATCTTTATTTTACTATGCATTGCAGCTCTCTTTAAGTTTATGTATGTAACACTTTACAATACACATTACTCACACACAAGACAACACTATTAATACTTTCATGTATCAATTAACTGCACTGTCGTTTTGCTGCTGTGTCCGGAGTTCTGTTGCGTAGGGCGCATACGGACTCAGAGGGGAGACGGAGTGAGAGAAGCGAAGTAGCCTATGCGGTAGTAGGCTACCGGCGCAGTACTGTTGCCTGCAACCTTTTAGTTATTCCAAGTATAGATTCATTCTTATAATAAGTGACTACTATTTATGTTCCTTCCATGTGTATTATTAGGTATCTACTGGATCATGAACATCTTGTATGCTACATGCT
>JBAKBP010031237.1:0-24690 GCA_037953745.1 Lithodes maja | reverse complement strand
ATATATGATGATGACAACATGTCATGGGGGGTTTGAGGTGGGGGCAAAGCCCCCCCTCAACCCATTATTGCATCCCACGGCAGTCACAATAGACAATATATGTATATATATATATATATATATATATATATATATATATATATATATAGAAGCGATGCTCTCTTCACGGGATATATATATATATAATATATATATATATATATATATATATATATATATATATATATATCCGTAGTAGGTTCGCCTCCAGGGGTATCGAATCTTTTATATTCATCGGAAAATATTGTCTTATTAATTGTTATTGCTAAACAAATCCTGCATGTTGTAGCACTCTTTGTTTTTAAATAATATAAATGGTTTATTGTTTTCTTTAACTGAGAATATAACGAAACGGGCGAAGTCTGAATGAAAGAGAAGTTAAACCTAATTGTTGGACAACAAATAATATATAACGTATTCTATTTAAAATATATAATTCATCACATCTGCCCCAATCTGACTGTTGTCTACACCAAACATTCAATTATTACTCAGCTCATTACAGATGTCTCCCAGTACAAAGGAAATTAAAACTGAGGAGGATGCAGAATTTGTCAAGCTGGTTTAAGGGGAAGGTTCCATTAGTTCCATTAGCTTTGAGATTTTAAGATATTCGTTCCATTAGTTTGGCGATTTTAATACCTTTCACCCCATTTCTTGTCAATATATAGACCTTTTGTGCCATATACAGTAGGTGTCAATTTTTCCTGGCGAGCGATAGCCAGCCTGTAATTCTACTTGATTGTTCTACATGAAAATTGTACACATTTATCTTGAAAGAGATCTAATTTTGTTTTCTACTGATCGTTTTCATCGCCAAGACTTTCCTATTTAAACTAAAATGTGTAATATTCCGATAAATATGAAATATTTCCAAAATCGTCACATAGTTAAGTTTATTCAATATTGCTAGGTCTAATTATTTTGAAATTTATGAAAGGTATTTATGAAACACGCTATATATATATATATATATATATATATATATATATATATATATATATATATATATATACTGTATATATTATATGTATGGAACCTTTTGTGTGTTGCCTCGTAAAAAGTGATGTATTTGGACCAGCTAAGAGAGAGGCAACATTAAATATTACTTTTCGCTAAAGTTTATGGTGGAATGTGAAATATATGCAGACCCTTGCTGGATATTTTATACCAGGTCCTAACCATGAATTCTCGCCACATTGAACATTTATCCAAGCTCTCATGATGGATAGAGTGATAAGTTCGTGTTCTAAAAGTAGGGATGAATACTTCATCATACACTCTGCGATTAAATCATATTATCCCCTTGAGTACCAGCGACGTGTGGTAAATTTTATCCTAGCTATATTTAAACGACATTGTGCAGCTTAGGATCTGTGGTATTAAAATGGGTTGGCTGAGATAGTTTGAAGTCTTATGAATTGCCAGAGGTCCTCCTTAAGCTGAATAAAAGCGTCTAATAGTTGCCAGAATATGAGAAAAAGGATGTCTCTGGTACTGAACGGGTTAAAGTACTCGAATTATTGAATGTTTCTTATAGCCTTTTTAAGTACTATGATTACTATGATTAACCTACCTATCTATCTCTATTCTTCACTGTGTCTAATGGAGGAGGCATAACATAGTATATTGCGCAACCTAGTGCATACCAAATATTCCAGAGTAAAAGTCCGCGCTCAGCAGCCTTTGTGTGTGTGTGTGTGTGTGTGTGTGTGTGTGTGTGTGTGTGTGTGTGTGTGTGTGTATTAGAGAGAGAGAGAGCTGGGCGTTCGTGCAGTTCTACACTATTCTGGCTACATCGATTTGTCATGAAAATTCCCACTATGTCGTCTTAACTCACGGTGTCTCATATTTCCGGCCATAATCGAACATATTGTGACGTCAATAAAACACCACTTATCTGACAAGATTTCGATAGATTCATTGGATAATCTCTTGGACCAGTCAGAGAGATACGCTGCTGAATAGCCTGCACTCCCAAGGGTGGTAGCATTAAGGAAAAAAAAAAAAAAAAAAAAAAATCTTGTCTATCATACACACACGAACAGTCCCCCTTACTGCAATTTCTGTATTACTTTAATTTCCTGACAATGATATCTGGCCTAAGCCCTTGCTTAACCAATTCAGTATCAGGGACGTCTTTTTTATCATATGCTGGCAATTATTAGACGACTGTATTCAACTTAAGAAGGACCTTTAGCAATAATAAGGCTTCAATATATCTCCACCAACCCTCTTAACTACCACAGATCCTTCCTAAGCTGCATATTGTCGTCAAAATATAGCTAGAATAATATATAGCAAACGTCGCTGGTACTCAAAGGGTTAATATACTACCACGTACGGTACTACGCCGACCGTACATGAATAGGCCAAGTTACGAGTGTATCTCCAATGTCTAGGCTAGCTGTGGAGTAATAAGAGCAACTTATTTTGATTTATAATACTCGTGGACTTTATTTGTTCCACATTATGCTAGTATAATCATTGGGGTAATTTTGTAGATGTATTTTTTTTTTTTTTAATTTGTATTTTGTTATATTTAATGTATATATTACTTTGATCCTCTATTTGTTTTCATCGATACATTATATTTCCGGCGCCATCAAGTTTAAGAATCTCGTCCTTTCTATTTGCTCTGCCTTGAGTCAAGCCAAATCTGTTCATTGACTCGACAAAAACTCTTTTAGCAATATCAATTCCTCTGAACTTTCCAACTTTAGTTCTTCCCAAGCTTTCTGGCATCTAGCCATAAGCCTCTCAAACAATTTCACTTCCTCGTCTTTCCCTCCTATTTCGCACTCTGATGGTACCACCGCTACTTCTTTGTCTGACAAAACTGAACTCTTCGTTCAAACTTTTGTTAAAATCTCTACCTTGGATGATTCCTGTGCTATACCTCCCTCTCCACCTCCTTCTCCTTTTCCTATGCCTAATATCCTAATTTTTTCTAAGGATAAGCTTTCTGCCCTCTTCTGGACAGAAGGCGTACGGACTGGATGGTGTTCTTTCTGCTGTACTCAAAAACTGTTCTTTCGAGCTGACTCCCTACCTTGGCAAACTTGTTCATCTTTTTTCTTTCCTCTCTAATGTTTTGCCAATTCTTGCTGGAAGTTTGCCCTCATTCAACCTGTCCCAAAGAAGGGTGATAGTTCTCAACCCTCCAACTATCGTCCAATTATTCTAATTTCTTGCATCTCTAAACTTATTTAATCTAGTCTTGAATTAACATTTCTTAAGCATTTGCACACTGCACCCATGTATTCAGTATTGTTCGCATGTGTGGATATATTTCACCCACACCACACTTCTAAAAAGGGTAGAGTCAAAAGCATTTTGTCTCATCAACTCACTTCCCCTTATTAATTATCTACAATCTCTCTCTACACGCCACAATGTTGCATATATCCCACCTCTTCTACTGCTATTACAATAATCAGTGTTCTTCAGAGCTTTCTCGGTGTATACCTATTCCCTTACGGAGAGTGTGCGGCACCCGTCTATTAACACACTCCCACCCATATTCTGTCCAACTCTCTAACTGAAGAATGAACCGATTACCTCCGTCTTTCTTCTACTCAAATAAACTTTGGAACTCTCTCCCTCCGTCTGTCTGTCCCTCCTCGTATGACTTAAACTATTCAAACTCCATGTTTCCAGACATTTTGACTCTAACGTAACTTGAATTTGGCTCTATGTCACTCTTTCAACTTTGGGAGAGACACTTGTTACAGACAGCTTTGCCTTTTATATCCTTCATACACATAGAACAAAACATACAAGGGGTCCACGAACTTCTATGAGTGAATGTACGTTAACAAAAAGTATAGCTGTTATGTTTAATGTAGGTTATCGTTGGTTCAGTCATTGAGAAGGTTCATTACGTGCATTGTACACATTAAAACGTTTTAGTACTTGTATTTGTCTTGCATAGTTGTGCTATCTAATACCGTGATATATACTTCCTTCAAGTGTATTAATACTCACAAAGTAATCCAGATACTAATATCTTAATAATTTATGTGTTGCATATTTAATTACAATAAATACTACTGAACTTGTCATCAAATTACAGTTTAAGTGAACCTTATTCTCACCCGACCAATATGTGATCCTAAGATGTCCAGGGAGTGCGTGACCATCACCTATGTAGTAACATGGGAAGCCATTATGTTGATATACAGGGTAATTTCGGGCAATGGAAGAGTTATTTTGGCTTTACCTAGGAACTATATAAATTATTTATCAATGATTTACAAGTATACGTATTGCATCATTTATTCGGACACAGTAATCAATGCTGATTTACCTTGAGCCTTCATAATGTTATGTACCCTATCCCAAATAAGTAGGCCAAAACTCTGGAACAATAACCTCTAAAACTCACAAACAACTAGAGTAATCGAGCTAATGTTTATACCATTTGGAAAGAGTCAGCAAGGGAATAGGTGTGGATATCTACAGCCCATTTGCTCTAGCCCTTTCTGAGTTACAGAGGTTACGGTTCACGATTTCTAGACTGCCTATTTGGAGCAGGGTATAGCAAAACTCCGAAATACTAATACTGTACCAGGCATAGAGTAATTGATGAGTTATATTCATTCTGGGATATATCCGAAAATATAACAACAAAACAACAACAACAACAACAACAACAATAGTAACTGTAACTATATTACTTTTAATGAATCGCAGAGATTGTTTTGTCCTCGTGGTTTGAGCATTGCTGTTTATAACAAACCCCAGCATTGAGGGTGGTTTAACTAGACACGGGAAATATTGCCTTAACTGTTAATATGTTTGCCTTTTTAATATGGCAGTTAACAATTTCTTTCACATCAACATAGCTAAACTAGATTCGGAAAGCTAAAAATATTCCTAAATATATATAGGTTAGTAGGAAATAACTTGCTCGAGATACATATTTACTCATTCCCTGATCAATCTACACAACAGCCTAATTAAAAGATGGCTAAATGTAATAGTTGTTATATTTTACAACAAACGCTAATGTCACTCGAACGTTTTGCCAGAAAACATACAGGGTGTTACAGTATTGGCTTAAAAAATATATGAAAATATAAATGTATAATCTTCTTAATTTCAGCTCCAGCGTGGCGCTTGAAATTTTGTCGTATATAACTTTCAATAAAGGGGAGATGGGTTCATGTTGTGTTCGATTATGTAATATATTTTTTGTTTATTTTTGTTTTCGTTTCCTCCCTAGACCTCCATCAAACTTTAAAAAAACCCACATCCATTAGATCCCCCTTATAGATTAATCTGTAAATTTTTTGGTAGACAAATTTCCCGGCCGAAGGCCGGTCCTTCCAAAGTTACATGCTCACTATCGTTCGCCAGGAAAAAAATCAACACCTAAATAGCACGAAAGGTCTTAATATTGACAAAGAAATGGGGCGATAGGTCTTAAAATCGCCAAACTAATGGGCTTCTATTCTGAAAAACAATGAAGCTAAACATGATGAAGAAGGGGAACCAGAAAAAGAGCCCACCTCCCCTTAACGACCTCTGTACTACACTTGTGCCTTTAACGTAATAGTTTTATATTTTATCAATGTTGTACTATATTGCATTTTAAAAGGCAATTTGTGTCAATAAATTAAAAGCTTTTATGCCCCGCCGAGGGAATATGGTTCCAATATTGCTATGAGTAAAGTCATATACTGTAGGCTTCAAATATCATATACATTGCCTACCAATTGTATATACATTTGTCATACATGTAATATATTTTTTTTACTTTGTAATATGTTATAAATATATTCAGTAGATAGACAGATAGTTTGATATTAACTAATTAATGAAATATCCTTTTAATGGTATACTTATTTTCGTTTGCAATGGTCTTGACAAGAAAATATAATTAATATTGAAAAGGGATAATACTAAAACTTAAGAGGCGCTCAGGAGAGTGCGTATATCTGCATACGCTGGCGGAGGTATGCGCTCTACCGGTAGCCTCCTAAATCGAATAACGTTTCCCTTGTCGCACATCAAATCTGCCCACCAAATTTCCTGATAATTGTTTACAGACAACCTTTGCTGTTTCTGTTTCTCTCTTTTCCTGTACTACTTTTGGCGAGATCGCTCGATTGAGTGGTACTGCTAGGGGGGCTACGGACGGTAGGGGCATTGGCCCAGGGGTGCAAGCGCATGGGCTGATGATCTCCTCTCAGAGACAGATCTCATTTCACCCTGGCCCCTTCGGGTGCCCTAGCATCTGGAGCGGCTTCGGTCTACCGGACTCGGGACTGTTCGGCCAGACAGTCTGGGGAACTACAACAACAACATTAATATACAGACAAGTAAACGGAGGGAAAAACATAAACTTCGTCGACGGAGGTAATGCGTGTGCTTAAGTAAAAAACAAAAACAAAATAATCCCAATGCAATAATATTTTAACGGTGAGAATAAAACAGGGTCTTAACACTTAAAGAGCGGGGCCCGACTTAAGTCCGTATCCAAAAAGCAGCAAGTTAGGAGCATTATTAAGGCTTTTAAAGGGTTAAAATAGAGTGCAAATGGCCGGGAGTGCAGGAGGCCACACGGCGGACACCCAGGGCTTACCGCCGCCCACTAACTCACCCTCCCTGTGTTCTCGAGAGGCCGGCAGTGTAGCCAGTAGTGAGCGTAGCTGGGAAAAATATACCGCTATACGCTAAACTCCCATGTTACTGGTACCACTGTATGAGAACCACGAGTGCTACGTAGCTCGTTCTGGTCTCATTTTGAAGCATTTAGCGCCTAGTTTTTTGCTGAATAAATTTCTTTTCATGCAGATACTTGATTTATCATTCAGGAGGGCCTGAATATGCCCAAATAAGCCCAAAAAACCCCACTAGACAAGGGTTAAATTAAGGTCCATAGATGTACCATGTATGAATATCAATACGGGGAGAGAGAGAGAGAGAGAGAGAGAGAGAGAGAGAGAGAGAGAGAGAGAGAGAGAGAGAGAGAGAGAGAGAGAGAGAGAGTATTTACCATCAATACATTCTCTAGCATTAATCCAAATGACTTATAAATACCAAACATTGCATATTTCTCCCTCTCTTTCACTCCCTCTGTCTTTGCAAAATTAAGTTCCATTATCACATGCCAATTATTCATAATCCCCTTTGTCAAAACCTTTCACACACACCGAGATTTTTGCCATTGTTCACCTTTCTTTGTATTTATTGTCATTGTTTATCGTTCTCTGTGCCGTATTTGTTGTCTTTGTTTATTGTTCTTTGTATTTTGTTGCCATTGTTTATTTGTATTTTGCTTATGTTTTCATTATTTCTTGTTTGTTTTTTATTTGTTTTTATTTGTTTTAGTTATTTATTTGAATGTTCTATATATGTTTTATATTTATCTATTTTATTTATTTATTTATTTGTTATCTTTGTTTTTTTATGTTTATGCATTTTGCTCTCATGGTTAACTTTTGTCTACATTTACTATCGTTGTTCATCTTCCTCTACATGTGTTGCCATTGTTCATCTTTCTCTCATATTACCATTAACTTTATTGACTCATGTTTATCTTATGTTGTCCTTAACTGGTAATGTTGACTTCGTTAGATAACATAACTCTATTCCTAGTTGATATATTTTTATTTGTACAGTCCTGTGCCTTTTAAATTCTTACAACAATATTTGGTTATGCTATTCATTTTTCATAAAGGCAATATTAAGTACCGGTACACCACTAAAATTTGGATATTATTATAATCTAATGTGTACTGACTTACCAATTAAATATGCACATAACAACAAACTTTATAAACTATAATAAGTTGAAGACAAATATAATTGGTTTCTTCCTTTCTCCTTATTAATATATGTGACCTAACCTGTCTTGGCTATGATGGACTGTGCTCATAATGTTGATATGTTTGTGAGTGATGAGGCCCAAAGGAGGAAGGCATAATAACCAATCTCCAGGCTTTAGTCCCAAGCTAGCCGGCCAACTTACTATTAAGGGAAGATGGGCCTAATTATTTTCTCATGTATGTATCCTTTTTAATATTGTATTTGTTTCCTCCCTAGATCTCCATAAAGCTTCAAAAACACCTGCCCAAGACCCTCCTTTAAGATAAATTTTTACATTTTTCGATAGAAAAATTACACAAAAAGTCTTAATATTGAATAAGAAATGGGACGAAAGGTCTTAATATCGCTAAACTAATGGGTCGAACTTCTTATAATCTGAAAATTAATGGGGCTAAACATGAGGAAAAAAGGGGATCAGAAAATCGGCCCATCTCCCCTTTAACCCTCCAACCCCGGCTAGGGAATATCGTAACTGTACTCTGTGTCCGGGGGTTTTCAGGAATTTTGTACCAAGTTGATTCACATGTTACTCCTGAAATACATTACACAAAGTTATAAAAAAAACAGAAAAATGTTGCACAAACCTTCATGTGTAGAATGCCGTTGAGTAGAGGTCTCTAGCCCAAGTGATTGCATAATGGTGAGCGCGGGAAGTGGAGTGATTTTTATGCGTGAAAATCATCCCGCGTTCGGATGCGTCGCCTTTGCCCAGGCCCCGGCTCGTCGCGCCAAACTTTTTACCTCCCGGAGGCGATTTTATGTATTGATAGTGATGTTATTATAGTTATTTGGAGTCCAATTATATAAAATATGTGTATTAGGCTATCATTGTCACTAATATTTCCCATTTTCACTCGATACCGTAGTTTTTATGAGTAATTGAGGTAGGTTATTGTTATATTAGGCACTGATTATTCGTTATCACAGGTGTTTATTATACTTTGGCCATCTAATATTAGTTCGTGTGTCACTTTCACTTTGGTAAATATGCTTGAGAGAGTGTCACTTTCACTGATAATGCTCATTTTCACTTGATACGGTACATTTTATTAGTAATTGAGGTAGGTTATTGTTATATTAGGCACTGATTATTCGTTATCACAGGTGTTTATTATACTTTGGCCATCTAATATTAGTTCGTGTGTCACTTTCACTTTGGTAAATATGCTTGAGAGAGTGTCACTTTCACTGATAATGCTCATTTTCACTTGATACGGTACATTTTATTAGTAATTGAGGTAGGTTATTGTTATATTAGGCACTGATTATTCGTTATCACAGGTGTTTATTATACTTTGGCCATCTAATATTATGTCATGTGTCACTTTCACTTAGTTATATGCTTTGTAAACGTTTTATATACAATTTATTGTGTCTTTTTTCACTTATTTATATATGTTTTCATAATACATGACTTTTTTATCACAATACACCTGTACATTGTTTTATTTCCACTTGTTGCCTATATACATACATATTGTCAGTCTTTGGTACTTTCACTATGATTATTAGTTAGTACTCCTGCTTGCTGTGGTATTCAGCAAAGCACGGTATAGCACATAGTGACAGCCGGCACTCCACACACTGCATGGTGGTCTTTTTCTGCTTCCTCGGCCTCACCTGGCTGTTCCAGCAGACATGGCACCGCCTTCTGCTAATGGTGACTCCATCTCGTTCCAGAGGCAGGTAACCGAGCTTGTGCACATTTACAAACTGTGCACACTGCATGCGGTCCTGAACGGGGCGCCCAGGTTGTGCCACTGCCCTCTGTGGCATAGCATACCTGTCCAGGAGCTCCACCAACACCTGTTTTTGGAACCTCCGCAGGCTACTGAACTTCCTGGGTGTGCGCGGATTCCGAAGCCTGTAGATATTATAGGCATTCAGCATTGACATGTCCACCATGTGCAGAAAGAACTTTTTGTACCATCTGCACGAGGTACGCAGACAGTCGATGAAGCCTATCTGCATGTCGGACTTGTCCACCAGCCTCATATTTATGTTGTAGTCAATTACAGCATCGGGCTTGGTCACCCTGACTTGGGTGCGGCGATCCACCTTGCCAGTCTCAACCATTTCCCCCTTGTGGACGGTGCTCAGGAGGTTGACCTTCCGCTGGTCGTGCCAGTGGATAGCCAGAATGGGTCCCGACTTCTTCTTGAAGACATCGCCTTTCTTTGTTTTAGGAGGGAAACTTGGCATGCCCTTCCTTTTTGCTCTAACTGTGCCTACAGTCCCCGTCTGGCGCTCATGGAGGTATTTTGAGAGAGTGGGGGACGTGTAGTAGTTGTCCGTGTAGAGGACGTGATTCTTCTCGAAGTACCGGTTCATCATGGCTTGAACCACTGCTCCGCCAAAGCCAATGAGGGGGTCTATTGCCACGTCCCCTTCCTTCCCGCTGTAGACCAGGAAGTCCAGGACATAGCCAGTTTGGCAATCGCACAGCACAAAGAACTTTATACCAAAGCGATGTCTCTTTGAGGGGATGTACTGCCTGAAGCTCAGCTTTCCCCGGAACAGCACAAGAGACTCGTCAATACAGACGTTGCAGAAGGGCATGAAGTAGGACGTGAAACGTTCTCTCATCATCTCGTACAACGTCCTAATCTTCCACAGTTTGTCAGGGAGATGCATGTCGGTGTTGGTGACAAGATGGAGCGCTCCGAGGATGTCGAGGTACCGGTCCCGAGAGATGTATTTCCCGAAGGCAGGGGTGGATATTAGATCTTTGGTGATCCAATAGTCAGCCAACCTGTGCTTCTTCACATGAGGCATTAGCATGGTGATTGCCAGGAACACCATGAACTCGGGATGAGTCACTGGGGTCCACCGCTTCATGTGGCCCTTGGTCACCTTGCCAAAAAAGTTAACCTGGACTTGGTAGTGCTTATTTGTCTCTTTTATGACAAAGTCAGTAACCTCCTTATCAAAAAATGCCTCAAAAAGCTCATGTGGTCGAGCATTGGGGCCTGCAGGAAAACTTGGGGTAACTCCTGGAGCATCCTGTACCTCATCAAAAGGGGTTACATCAGGGTCAATGACTTCATCAGCAGCCACATCCTGCCAGTTGAAAATATAAAATCCGTCCTTCTGGCGACGCTGACGAGGAGCTACAGCGGGGGCAGCACGCCCACGAACTTTGGCGGCGCGAACCCTAGGGCGGCCAGGAGCGCGACGGCGCCCAGGCCCAGCCCGGCGGCCAGCCAGGCGGCCAGGGCGGCCAGGAGCACGACGGCCCTGGGCAAAGCGTCTGGGTTGAGGGTCGTCGATGTCCATAAATTCGTCATCGTCGTTGTCGTCAGAGCCGTCATCTTGCCCTGACGGTGGACCCAGGTAATCATGGCCAGAGTCGTCTGTGAGGTGCCCTTCATCTTCAGAGCCCCCCTCATAATCTCGCGGGGAACGAATGATGCGTGGGCGGCGTGTAGGTCGGCGAGGTGGGGAAGGAGTGGGAGGTGAGGCTCTGTCATCTTCATGCAGAGGTTCGGGGCTCCTTGGCCTACGACGAGTCGTAGACAGCACTGGTTCAGTGTCTGTAGGTGCAGGTATGGATGCGAGGTCGAAAACATCATGAGGAACCTCTGTTGTAGGCTGGAGAGGTGGGGTGGACCCTGGGGAAACTTGCGGGGGCGTATGGCTTGGAGTGGCAGGGGTGGAAGCCGCAGGGGTGGAAGCCACGGGAGCCTCGAACAAAGAGCGCCTACTTGTAGCTCCTTTTTTAACATATTTTCTCCCTTTTCCCTTTTCTTTAGTAGTATGTCTCCTCTCGGGGGAAATAGGGGGTAAATAGGCCGAAAGTGGGGGTTCCTCAACCCTAGGCAGTGCTGGTGGTGGTGGGGAAGAATGGCGGGAGCCTGGGGCAACTTGGGTGGCGTGGGTAGATAAGGAAGACAATGGCGGGTCAACCTCGGCCTCACGCGCAGCCTCACTGGCACCCTCACGCACTGCTCCCTCACCAAGTTTTAGGGCCTCTTTCCTGGCTGCCGCGGCCGCCTTCTTGAGAACTTGCTTCTTATAGAAACGTATCTTGAATGGGGATTTAGCTGGCGAAGGGCTAGGTGTCGTGTCACTCAACCTAAACTTGGCAGTCGACCTAGTGCTGTCCCATTCGCTCACTCTCACTACACTCTCATCACCTTGCACAACTATATCACGTTCAGTACTATCATCACTTTCATCGTCATGCTCAAATCCAATAAAAAGCGCGTCTCTTTCATGGATTTCGTCTAGATCGTCAACATCTTCACTATAGTGAGACTGATAAGACTCGGAGGTATCACTGCCCAAGTCATCAACACTATTTTGGCCTTCACCACGTTCATAACTCCTCAAAGCTATTTCAATACCTCCGGGAGTCAACGCATCTTTTACGTGCCTTTGCGTTAGACTTCGCGACGAACATGAGCAGGCGTCGAAGGGAGCGTAGAATCGGACACAAGGGAATCACTTTTTGGGCTAGTATCCATGTTGGCGGCAGGGTAGAGACTGGCGTACATGCTGTCTGGTGGCGTCGCCTAGCGACGCCTGGTGACCACGGAGCGAAATTTTTACGCGCGCCATTCGAAAGCACACACGCAAGCAATGGTACAGTGTTGTACCACCCGGGTTCCTCGGGCCAAAAAAAAATGGTACACACGTGTACCACCCGGGGTCGAAGGGTCCTAAGTAAACGAAAATATATGATAAGCAGGAATTAAGTATTATTATGCAAATACGAAAATAGTATTTGTCAGTACATATAAAAAGCTGAAATAAATGTTGTATTTAAATATAATATGTCTGTTCATTTGTGGAAACAGCAACCAGAAAAAAATAACTTTACAGGCTCACAATTGACCACTTGTGAGTTTCGTTCTATAAGGAAGTTGGAGCTGTAGATATTGATATTTAACAGAATTAACTATAAATATGTGGTTGTTGTACATTTATAATTACATAAAACCCAAATCAACATACTTTTTAGCCATCAGAAATCTACATTAGTATTGTATTTCTATTTACCATCGATATCTACAGCTCCAACTTCCTTATAGCCTGAAACTCGCAAGTGGTCAATTACAGCCAGAATAATATAATTCGATTTTAAATTGTGGAAGACGGCCACAACTTCAGATCATGAATACACAGTCACTGAATTATAATTGAATATAATTATACCACAATAATGCTTAAAATAGACTTTAATTAATACAACTCTATATAATAAAAAGTCTCATTGCATATTGCATGGCTAAGATGTCTTACTGTGCCTGTGCATGATGATCTGTGCAACTAGAGGTTCAAACTCACGTGGAATTCACAATAAAAAGATAGGTACTTCAGTGTATCAATCAGGAGGCGTAATATTGGCCTGATTAGTGCATAGTGATGGCCGATAATGAGAGAGAGAGAGAGAGAGAGAGAGAGAGAGAGAGAGAGAGAGAGAGAGAGAGAGAGAGAGAGAGAGAAACACATTGGAGGAATAGAGAAATATAAGTAAAAGGGATAAACAACAAATAGTCTATGAATTGGCGCATTGATATTTTGATAAAAGAACCCGTGCAAACAAATAATGGATATTGTGTTTTTAAGCTTGAACGAACATAATACATTAGAACAAATGAAGCAGGATAAAAGCGACGTTGCATAGGAAACTAGAGGACACTTATCATTATATAGCTTGAATAAAAGTTAAAATATGGGCATTCAGATCTTTTTAAGTCACCAAAACTCTTTATATACACCTTACTGCAGTTTATCGATAGTTTAGAACAACATACAGTACACACACACACACACGCAAACGCAAACAAATATACACTCATAAAATACACACAAACACTCATATACACATATTCAATTACTAGCAAACGTATTGTGACGCTTCTGCATAGTAGCTACGTGCGGGCATGCACGCGCGTCGGCTGCCCAGCAGTTTAGAAACCGGCTGGTGGCAGCCGGCCGGCCGGCTTTTCCTTAGTATACTGTATATCCTACGACAATGTAACTAATGTCTGGGATATTCTTATGTTGTTTCACAGCTTGTAGCTGCCCTTATTCTTAACCAACGCATCTTAGTATATTTTATTCTCGATAGTTGATTGTTTCATTAAAATATATAAGATGTAAGTCTAGTGAGAGTGGGAGGAGACGAGCGGGAGAGAGAGACCGGCTGGGGGACGTTGCTTCGCGGGGAGAGTCTAGCTTGGGACGAGCCTGATGTTGCCACATGCATTTGATTGCAACGTTAGGCTTAGTTTCGACTCTCGCACGGGGTAGAGGATTTTGACCCGGCAACTGTGTTGAGTGTTGCCAAGCATGGGATGTATTTTGCATGCCTAGGGTGGGGTCCAGACAGATTCAAGACTCAGAGCTCACCTCACTGTCGTACCCTTGGACCCCCTTGATATCTATCCCTCTCAACCCCTCTTAGAAACGTTCTCTCTTACTTTGTATACCTTTCTTCCACTACTTCACCAATCTATTTAATTATCCCATCCCCTTGATAGACCTTATATCTATTATTGTATTAACGACGAGCTCTCAGATAACTAGATAGGATTTTGGGCCTTATGCAGAGACGTAATTGTTAATGAGACCTAGGAAGCTTTTTTGTTGTCTCATATTTGGTGGTTTCATGCTTGCTAGTGTGTTCTTGTGTCAGGTTAGCAGGGGCTAGACCGGAGGGGAGGCTTTTTGCGATCCTTTAAGTAAAGTCTGCTGGTGCGAGTCCTGTGGACCCGCACGACTTTACTAGGATACCCGTGGGAGTCTGGGGGCATTTTCTTGTCTGTGTCCCTTTGTGTCTAGTGTTGTGTTGTGTGAGGGCCCTTGCCTAGTCCACTCAGCACTGTGCTAGCACGTCTTGCTTTTGTTTTAGGGTCGCCAGGAGAGAGTCGGATACTTGCGATCTGAGTCTCTCAAGAGAGCACCCTTTCAATTAGAGTAATTTGGCGCACAGACTTGGGAACGTCCCTAGGCTAGAGCAGGTGGCTCAGCCCGGGTATGCGAAGCCTATATCCTTCCGGCTAGACCTCTGCCACCTGGCAGATTAACAGCTAGGGGTTTATTATCTCTGTATGCTTGTTATTGTGCCACAGTTTACCGTTTTTGTGAGCATTGTGAGTCAGGGTGTGGCTTAGAGACTCTGTCCGAGCAGGCTTGCCTGACTAAGAGTGAGAAGCACACCTGTAAGTGGTTATGTTGCGAGTTGCTGCCTTTATTTAATTATACCTATGCCATTATACACTGTATGGCCTATCACTAGTATTTATTCCTGCTTATGAGTTAAGAGTTCTCTAAATCCGTAACGTATTTTCTTTGCTAAGCATCAGATCCTATAGTAGCCGCATGCAGTTTAGAAACCCGCATCTTGTCTACCTGTACGATGTTTTGAGGACTGTTTGCTTTCACCTTCTTTCACGCAGGGGTGATTAGTTGTATTAATTAACGTAACGTTAAATGTACTTTCTTCTAGTTTGTTATTAAATTGTTTCTGCAATTTAATTCCGTCATCTATCTTTTCCTTGAAACTTTTAAGTCAACTTAATTGTGTGATCTTTTATATAGCCTGCTTGACTATCAGCAGTCTATAGTGCGTGCACCCTGTAACCGAGTCATAGGATACCTCGTTGTCCAGGCAGGACTCTTGACGGTTTAGGGTGGTTTGTTGCCTGGGTTTATAGATAAGGGTTGGATCTAGCGTTTTCCGTTGTTGCTTGTTGCCGCATACCTAGTCCAATAGAAAGAGCCCAGTGCTTATATATCCCAGGACATAACAGTATACATGCATACTCCCTGCCTAGGCAAAAAATGTTGTCTCTGTCTCTCCTCTAACGTCTTGCCTTCTTGCTGGAAGTTTGCTCTCATTGAACCTGTCCCAAAGAAGGGTGACCACTCTCAACCTTCCAAATATCGTCCAATTGCTCTCATCTTTTGTATCTCTAAAGTTTTTGAAACTATTCTTGCTTCCAAATTTCTTAAGCATTTCTCTTCTCATAATTTACTTTCAGATCGCCAGTACGGCTTCCTTAAAGGTCGCTTTACTGGTGATCTTCTTTCATATTTTACTAACTGTTGGTCATCCTCCTTTCGGGACTTCGGTGAGACCTATTCTATTGCACTAGACATATCGAAGGCGTTCGATAAAGTCTGGCACAAATCTTTAATTTCTAAACTATCCTCCTTCGGTTTCTATCCCTCCATCTGTGCCTTTGTCTCTAATTTCCTTTCCGGCTATTCCATAGCTGTGGTTGTGGACGGCCATCGCTCACTTTCTCATCCTATCAACTCCGGTGTTCCTCAGGGCTCTGTCCTATCTCCCATACTCTTTCTAATTTTCATAAATGATCTTCTCAACTGTACATCCAGTCCCATCCATTCATACGCAGACGACTCTACCTTACACTACTCATTTAGTTTTCCTGAACGTCCAAGCCAGCAGTCCCTCAAACACAAACGTAATGAAGCCATGCAACACTTATCTTCTGATCTAAATTAATTTCCAATTGGAGGAGCAGAGAAAACCTTGTTACCTTTAATGCTTCCAAAACCCAACTTCTTCATCTTACTACCCGTTCAGAACTCCCAAAAGACTATCCCTTACACTTCAACAATACAAAAATTAATCCTTCATCTTCTCTCAATAATCTCGGTGTCTCTTTTTCTTCTGCTCTCACTTGGAAGGACCATATTACCAGTCTTACTAAGCCAGCCTCCCAGAAGATGGGTGTGCTCAACCGCCTCAAGGGGGTTCTTTACCCCTACACAGCTTCTTGCTTTGTACAGGGGCACAGTACGTCCTTGTATTGAGTATTGTTCACATGTGTGGGGAGGATCCTCTCACACCGCACGCCTAGACAAAGTAGAAAGGAAAGCCTTTTGTATCATTAACTCCCACCCACTCACCAACTCTCTGCAATCTCTCTCTGTTCGCCGCAATGTTGCATCTCTCTCGCTATTCTATCGCTACTATAATAATCAATGTTCCTCAGAGCTTTTCCAGTGTAGGCCTATACCACCTCCTCTACGTAGGGTATGTAGTACCCGTCTTGCAACACAATCCCACCCCTACTCTGTGCAACTCTCCAACCCAAGAGTGAAACGTTATTCTAAGACTTTCTTCTATTCAACTGCTTAGCTCTGGAACTCTCTCCCAGAATCAGTCTTTCCCTCTTCCTATGACTTAAATTGCATCAAACTCTGTGTGTCCAGGCATTTTGGCTCGAACGTCCCTTTATTTTGGCCCTGTCACTCTTTCATCTCTGGGGAAGGCACTCGATACAGGCAGTTCTGCCTTTTGTCTCCCTCACTCACACAGAAAAAAAAACACACACAGACAGACAAATAAGCAGGAACACACACAGGCATACACATCTACATGTATACCTTGTGTATTTTTTCATATTTTTCATATTTTTTCCTTGCAACAAATTAATTCTACTACGCACTAACCACGGTCATAAAAACATTGGTGTACAGAAATATTGGGAGCGTATATATATAAATAAAACGGATTTCGAATTTTCACGATGGATATAATTTGCAGAGAGGAAATTGAGGGCCTACATGGTGAGTGGAAAAAAGCCAATACACATTTTATATAGGCTATAGCTGAAGTATTTATTCAATGATTCAGTACGGGATTGGCGAGATATTTACATAGGTTTAAGGGGTAGTACTTCTTTGTTGGCCTATATAATTATGTATTAATTTATTTTTTTAGTTGCCTCTTTAGACCTGCATAAAAACTTAAAAAACACCTCGTAAGCCCCCTTTCAAGATACATGTGTACGTTTTTCGGTAGAAAATGTCCCCGGCTCCTTGAAAAATTACAGGCTCACTATCGCTCGACAGGAAAACATAGACACCTAAATGGCACGAAAGGTCTTAATATTGACAAAGAAATTGGTCAAAAGGTCTCAAAATCGCCAAACTAACGGAACGAACGACTTAAACTCTCAAAATGAGTATGTTAAACCTGAGGGTGAAGGGGGTCCATAAAAAGTGACAACCTCCCCCTTAATATAAAGTACCTCAAGAAATAACCCATAATGTACCCGTGACGTACTTTGCATTATATTCGGGCAACTATTAGATGATGCTATTTACTGTAGTTAAGGAAGGACCTCTACCCATTAAAAGGCTACAAACTATCTAAAATATTCCTTTTAGCTACCACAGATCCTTCCAAAGCTGAATATAAACGTCTAATATGTGCCACAACATAGGGAAAAGGACGTCGCCGGTACAGACTGGGTTAATTCTAATAGAGATAGCAACACTGTACATACGGTGGAAGATACGGATAGCACAGAAGAAAGCTCGCTCCTCCCCCTCCAGTCCCTCCGGCAAAAAATGCGTACAGTGATGATAGCTGTAAATGAATGCCCTTCCAGGATTTTTCAGGAAATGTATAATATGGTACTTGAAGGAATTTATTAAAAAAACACTGAAATTGAAATGGATGCCAACCTTCACCATATATTCTATTGTAATTTAGTTTGTGTATTTGTTTTCATTAACCCCTTCTGTACAGTCGCGCTAATAAGTGATGTCTCGGCACCAAGTATGTTTTGATCAATAATTGGTATCAGCAATATCTAAGCTTCATTTCTTCATATCGAGTGAAATATACAAACATGTTCCTACACTTACCCACCCTATGCACCATCTGACAGACATTAATACAGCATAGAGCGAGCCAAACGTAAGGACAGCTGGGCCATGACTTATTAGCGCGTCTGTACCGGAGACGTCTTTTAAATAATATTCTAGTTGTATAAAGACGATTTTATTCAGTTTAAGAAGGGCCTCCAGCAAATGAACAGTCTTCGAACTATCTTAATTAACCCATTTTACTACCACAGAGTCTTTTTAAGCTGCACAAAAGCGTCTTAAAGGTGGGGGTGCATGGGTTAAGGTAAACATGGAAAAATAATCGCCAACCTGCATATAATTATCTTGTAAAATGCAATGTCACTGAAATAATTATTAACAATGGTATAAAGGATTTTGCGGATCGTCTATACCGGGCCTCTGACGTCATAGTGACGTCACACCAGTATACTCATCCTTGACTGGATGGTGGACTTACACTCTTGTGACGTCACAGGCCCAGTATAGACGATCCACAACATCCTCTATACCATTGTTAATAATTATTTCAGTGTCATTGCATTTTGCAAGATAATTATGTACCGTACAGCTTGGCGATTATCATTCCATGTTTATCTCAACCCATGAGCCCCCACCTTTAACGTAGCTATAATATAATACAAAAGACGTCGCCGGTACAGAAGGGGTTAAGCTTACTATGCCGGATATATTGATTTGAAAATAATAATCTTACATCACACCTATATTTCTTTAAGGGGAGATTGCTCATATTTCTGGCCCCCTTCTCCCTCACGTTTAACCCCATTAGTTTTGAGATTTTATGACGTTCAGCCCATTAGTTTGGCGATTTATGACCGTTTTGCCCCATTTCTTTGTCAATGTTAAGGTCTTTTAACCCTCTCCGAATAATGACGCGATTTTGAGCCTATAAGGGATACTTTAAAGCCTTTGTTAACATCAGGGGTATTTAGAAACCTTTAGTTTAGTTACTTCAACCTCTGCAGTTGTCTTTGAGTTAGCTGAGGGCAGAAAACTAATTTTGGAGAGGTAATTATAAGAGTGAGAGAACTCTATTTCTTATTGCTAATCTGGCAACCTCTGCGTTATATGTGCGTGAAAGGGTTAAATGTCATTTAGGTGTCAATATTATCCTGGCGAGCGATAGCGAACCTGTAATTTAGAAGGAACCGGCAAGGTTACTAAATAGATAAATAGTCATAAAACTAATGGATGTTAAGGCGGTGTCACACGAGCGATTTTTCCGTCAATTTGTACGAGCAATTGTTGTCTAGCAGGCTTAACATTTCAGTAATATCAGAAATCAGCCGCCTAACATAATCTACCTTCAATCTACTTTCCGATCCCAATGTGCAAAAGCCTCAAAATATCACGAGAAAAAACTTGCTCATCGAAAATTGCCGGAGAAAGCGCTCGTGTGACAGTGGCTTTATTGTGGCATTGCTGCGATATAGACGAGTCTTCTTTGACATTTTCACCAAACCCTATTATATTGCAGAACTGAATAAAGGAGAGAGATATATAGTAAAATACAATATATTTATGAAAAAGTGGTAGAGAAAGGAAAGGTTTTAGTAAACAAACCGATGGAAAATATGAAGATAAATGGAGAGAAAGGAAAAGCTTGCGAGGAGGGAAGTGGAGGGGATGGTCGGTATATATATATATATATATATATATATATATATATATATATATATATATATATAGATATATATATATATATATATAGATAGATATATATAGATATATAGATAAAGTAGAAAGGAAAGCTTTTCGTATAATTAACTCCCGTCCAGTCACCAACTCTCTGCAATCTCTTTCTCTTCGTCGCAATGTTGCGTCTCTCTCGCTATTCTATCGCTACTACAATAATCAGTGTTCCTCGGAGCTTTCCTAGTGTATACCACCTCCTCTACGTAGGGTACGTGGCACCCGTCTTGCAACACAATCCCACCCCTACTCTGTGCAACTCTCCAACCCAAGAGTGAAGCGCTATTCTCAGACTTTCTTCTATTCAACTGCTGCGCTCTGGAACTCTCTCCCAGAATCAGTCTTTCCCTCTTCCTATGACTTAAATTGCTTCAAACTCCGTGTGTCCAGACATTTTAGCTCGAACGTCCCTTGATTTTGGCCCTGTCACTCTTTGAAATCTGGGGGAGGCACTCGCTGCAGGCAGTTATGCCTTTTGTCTCCCTCATTCACATAGAAAACAAAATACATATATATTATATATATATATATACCGGTATATATATATATATATATATATATATATTGAGAATATATCACAAATACACGTGAGCCACTAAATGTTTCTAGTCTCTCAGTGGGGATCGAACCATCGACCATCAGAACGATAGCCGACGCTTAATCAATTACACCACGGCAGTCTAAAAGACACTCAGCCTTCTATCCTATTTATGTTAGGGAGAAGGGAAACCCACTAGGCGAATATATTTCAATTCAAACCTAGTTGTAGGATCCATATTTCCAGAATACCATACACGGATTTTTGAGTGTCCCGACGCAACTCGGGTTGAAATTGATTTCATTTAATTCTAACCCACAAAGCATGAGAGTTACAAATATTGAGAATATATCACAAATACACGTGAGCCACTAAATGTTTCTAGTCTCTCAGTGGGGATCGAACCATCGACCATCATAACGATAGCCGACGCTTAATCAATTACACCACAGCAGTCTAAAAGACACTCAGCCTTCTATCCTATTTATGTTAGGGAGAAGGGAAACCCACTAGGCGAATATATTTCAATTCAAACCTAGTTGTAGGATCCATATTTCCAGAATACCATACACGGATTTTTGAGTGTCCCGACGCAACTTGGGTTGAAATTGATTTCATTTAATTCTAACCCACAAAGCATGAGAGTTACAAATATTGAGAATATATCACAAATACACGTGAGCCACTAAATGTTTCTAGTCTCTCAGTGGGGATCGAACCATCGACCATCAGAACGATAGCCGACGCTTAATCAATTACACCACGGCAGTCTAAAAGACACTCACGTCTATGGTATTCTGGAAATATGGATCCTACAACTAGGTTTGAATTGAAATATATTCGCCTAGTGGGTTTCCCTTCTCCCTAACATAAATAGGATAAAAGGCTGAGTGTCTTTTAGACTGCCGTGGTGTAATTGATTAAGCGTCGGCTATCGTTCTGATGGTCGATGGTTCGATCCCCACTGAGAGACTAGAAACATTTAGTGGCTCACGTGTATTTGTGATATATTCTCAATACCGGTACGTATATATATACGTACTGTACTATGTACCGGTATATTTATTTATTTATTTGAGTCAATATAACAAACATAGAAAACTGTAAATATAACTTCAGTAACAATATTGTGTGTAGTCCATAACCTTGTATTCGTAAGTATTTAATAGGTAAGATAGTAAGAATTCTGCCAGCATATCGATGAAAGGAAGTAAAATGTACAGAGTTCCGGGTTGAGAGTAAACTAAACAGACACTTGGACAGACCGGTAAACAGGGCGGATACTGAGATAACTGATATTGGGGAGGATTGTTGGGGAGAAGAGAGAGCGAGTGTGTGTGTGTGTGTACATGTGTGTAGGTATATGTGAGTCATGGTGGCTGGGGGATGATGATGGTATGTGTATCTGTGAGTGTGTAAGAGATGGTGTGTGTATATGTGTAGATGTGTGTGAGAGTGATGGTGGCAGGGGGTGATGATGGTGTGTGTTCCTGTGTAGGTCTTTGTGTGAAAGAAAAAGAGACTCAATCAGAATAACAAAAGCAAGTCCTTCAAAAGAACTACTTTATATGCAGTCCTCACAGCCACTTCCATTGTTTGCATGATATTCTTATCTACTGCATCGTTATATATTTTGTCTATGTGCATGAAAGTGACGAAAGGCAAAGTTGCCTGCAACTAGTGTGCCCTCCCCCCCTCAGGTTGAAAGAGTGACAGAGAGCCAAAAATCAAACTACCTGTACGTTACAGGTAATTTAGGTGTATTGGAAAGAACTGTGGTGTGCTTGTTAAATATAGTTAAATTAAAAGGAGGAGGTGTTTGTGAGCGTTAGCTGGATTACCCTCCGTGAAGGTGAGACACAAATAAAACAGTGAGGGAAGACAGGCAAATGAAACAGGAGTTCCAGCAACTCCTTATCATATGCCTATGTGCCAAAAGAGTTATTTACAATGCTAAAAAATGCATTAGGGACCTGGTCCTCGAACAAGTGTGTAACACGGACAATCCCAATGGGATCTTCAACCTAGCTAGGCGAGTTAAAAATGACAGTAGGGATATTATAGGTGAACAGTGTGTTAGAAACGATAATGGGAAGATTGTACCCTATGCAGAAAATGAAATCAGAGAAGCATGGAAGGCACACTATGAACGATTGCTAAATGTAGAGTTTGAATGGAATTATTTTGTTACCTCCACCAACCGACTTTACTCCTAAGCTCAATTAATTAAATCAACAAATACATGTGGCAGTCCAGGGATTCGAACCTAGGATGCTCACACCGAAATTCAGTGCATTTATCCATTGCGCTCCAGGATGCTATGCTATTATCGCCGAGATGATAAAAGCCTCAGGGGAGACTGGTGTCAATTTAGTCACTGAGTTGATAAATACCCATTATTAAAGATGAGAAAATCCCCGAGGATTGGCACAAAAGTGTAATAGTAAATATATGCAAAGGAAAAGGGGATGCGCTAGATAGATGTAATTATAGGGGCCTGAAAATGCTTGACCAAATTATGAAGGTCTGTGATAGAGTCTTTGAGGGTTTGAACTTTGATCAGGCAAAGCATCTCCATTGATGATATGTAGTTTGTTTTTTTGCCAGGACGTGGTACAACCGATGCTATCTTCATAGTCAGGCAGAAACAGGAAAGATACTTGCTAAAAGACAGGGATCTTTACTTTGTGTTTGTAGACCTGGAGAAGGCCTTTGACAAGGTGCCTAGAGATGTTGTGCAGTGGGCTATGAGGAAACTTGGTGTGGAAGAGTGGCTGGTGCGTATGATAATGAAGATGTATGAGGATTCGCGAACTGCGGTGAAAGGTGTACTGAGTGATGAGTTCACAGTCCGTGTTGGGAGTCCATCAGGGTTCAGTGTTAAGCCCCCTCTTTATTATGGTCCTGGAAGCACTGTCTAGAGTTTCTAGAGGCGGACTCCCGTTTTTTTTTTTTTTTTTTTTTTTGTTTTCTATATTCCAACTACTCCCTCTCGGGCATAGGCTGAGAGCCTGTACATTCCACCGCTCAACACGGTGAAGCCCGTGAGGTCTTGTTCCAGTCTGGGGAGTGAGACATGTGAAGCATCAATCATGGCTCGAAGCAGCTCCATCTCTGAAGCGGCTGGTTGCTTCGTTCATGTGCTTCACCGTCTCACCCTCCAGACTCAGACCCTCACTCTCAGAACGCCACCTATTGAGCAGTGAACTCAGTTAGAACTGTTTTATGCAGACGATTTAGTCCTAATATCTGACAATATGCAAGATGCGGAGACCAAATTCAGAAGATGGAGAGAGGGCATGGCGAGCAAGGGTTTAAGAATCAATATTAACAAAACCAAGGTTATGCACTTTAGATTGAGACAAGGCAATGTGGATAAGAGCGGTGCATACCCATGTGCAGTGTGTGGAAAGGGTGTGGGCGCTAACTCGATTTGATGTAGCATCTGTCGATGTTGGGTGCACCATGGGAGTAAGCGCTGTAGTAGAATAAAAGGACCCCTGCCGAAGGATAAGTCAGAAATAGAGAAATTTGAGTGCGTAGTGTGCAAAGGCGAGTTTGTGTTAAGTGATGATCCTGTGGCTGTAAATTTTGGAAATGAGTCATTGGAGCTGGTAGACAAGTTTTGTTACCTACGAGATACCATCTCTGCCGGTGGTAGGGCCAAGGCTGCCACTGTCGCTAGAATTAGATGTGGCCGGGGGAAGTTCAGAGAACTGCTGCCAATTCTGACAATGAAAAGAATGCCTCTCCCCCTGAAGGGAAAGGTGTATGCCTCATGTGTTAGAAGTGCAATGACGTATGCCTCAGAAACATGGGCCGTTAAAGTAGAGGATGTCAACAGAATGGAACGTAAAGAGATGAGAATGATGAGATGGATGTGTGGGGCTAGGCTGCAGGATAGAATAACAAATGTTGAGCTGAAGAGACGTTTAGGTATAAAGAGTATT
>JBAKBP010031236.1:0-24692 GCA_037953745.1 Lithodes maja | reverse complement strand
GGGCTGCGAAAACCAGCTCAGAATTAGTTGATTTTTCTGGCCTCCCTTTCCCCTCATTTTTAGCCCTATTAGTTTTTAAATTTTAAGACGCTAAGCCCCTTAATTTGGCGAGTTTAGACTTTTCGCCCTATTTTATTGTCAATTTTAAGACCTTTCGTGTCATTTAGGTGTCTTTTTTTCCTGGTGAGCGATAGCAAGTCTGTAATTTAGGATGAACCGGCCGAAGGCCGGGACACTTTTTACCTAAACATGTACAAATATATAAAAAAGGGGGCCCTTGTGGATGTTTTCTTAATGTTTAATGGAAGTCTAGGGAGAAAACAAAATATAAGTATTAATAAATACAAATATCGATCAAAAACTATATCCTACCGTTTTAACTTGAGTTGAGGATGTACTAAGGGTTCGGTACCTCCAATATTCAACAATGGGGGAGGGATGTTGATAATGATAGCGATAGAAGAGAGAGAGAGAGAGAGAGAGAGAGAGAGAGAGAGAGAGAGAGAGAGAGAGAGAGAGAGAGAGAGAGAGAGAGAGAGAGAGAGAGAGAGAGAGAGAGAGAGAGATTTCCACTTCATGGATTTTTTTCTTGACCCCTTTCTCCCTCATGTTTAGCTCCATTTCTATTGAGATTTTAAGACGTTCGGCCCATTAGTTTGGCAATTTTAAGAACTTTCGCTCCATTAGTCAATTTTAAGATCTTTCGTGCCATTTAGGTGTCGATTTTGTTCCTGGCGAGCAATAGCGAGCCTGTAATTTAAGGGAATCTAGCCTTCGGCCGGCACATTTTTCTACCGAAAAATGTAGAAATTTGTCTTGAAAGAGGTCAAGGGGGTGTAATTATAAGCTTGATGGAGGTCTAGGGAACACACTACAAAACTCCTCTTAAAGGAAGGCGGCAAGAAAGGGAAAGTTACAAGATTTCACCCTATAAGGCCCTTCAGTACCGTTAACATCATTTCACCGTATAAGGCCCTTCAGTACCGTTAACATCATTTCACCGTATAAGGCCCTTCAGTACCGTTAACATCATTTCACCGTATAAGGCCCTTCAGTACCGTTAACATCATTTCACCGTATAAGGCCCTTCAGTACCGTTAACATCATTTCACCGTATAAGGCCCTTCAGTACCGTTAACATCATTTCACCGTATAAGGCCCTTCAGTACCGTTAACATCATTTCACCGTATAAGGCCCTTCTGTACCGTTAACATCATTTCACCGTATAAGGCCCTTCAGTACCGTTAACATCATTTCACCGTATAAGGCCCTTCTGTACCGTTAACATCATTTCACCGTATAAGGCCCTTCAGTACCGTTAACATCATTTCACCGTATAAGGCCCTTCTGTACCGTTAACATCACTTGGATTTCATTCTGGCAACTGTTGATCGATTTTATTCAGCTTAGGAAGGTTCTCTAGCAATTATAAGGCTTCGAATTCTCTCAATCAACCCTTTTAACTACCACAGATTCTTCCTAAGCTGCATAACATCGTATATATATAGCTAGATAAAATACAACAGACGTCGCTGGTACATAAAGGGTTGAAGATAAATACGTCTGTTAATTTACTGTACGTGGAAAGATGCTCCTCGTAAATATAGAAGATTAATCTGTAACAAGGAAAATAAACAAATTAACACCCTGCACTATTACATTGTCTGTTAATTAACACCCTTCACTATTACATTGTCTGTTAATTAACACCCTGCACTATTACATTGTCTGTTAATTAACACCCTGCACTATTACATTGTCTGTTAATTAACACCCTGCACTATTACATTGTCTGTTAATTAACACCCTTCACTATTACATTGTCTGTTAATTAACACCCTGCACTATTACATTGTCTGTTAATTAACACCCTGCACTATTACATTGTCTGTTAATTAACACCCTGCACTATTACATTGTCTGTTAATTAACACCCTTCACTATTACATTGTCTGTTAATTAACACCCTGCACTATTACATTGTCTGTTAATTAACACCCTTCACTACTACATTGTTAATTAACACCCTGCACTATTACATTGTCTGTTAATTAACACCCTTCACTATTACATTGTCTGTTAATTAACACCCTGCACTATTACATTGTCTGTTAATTAACACCCTGCACTATTACATTGTCTGTTAATTAACACCCTGCACTATTACATTGTTAATTAACACCCTGCACTATTACATTGTCTGTTAATTTACTGTGCGTCGACAAAAATGCTCCTTATAAATTCAGACTATATATCCCTAATAGGGAAAACAAACCAATAAACACCTTGCACTATTGTATTATTCCGTTAATTAAGCCGCTCTGTACCGGCGACGTCTTTTATATTATATTGTAGCTAGATTTAGACCATTTCCTGCAGTTTAAGAAGGATATATGGTGCTAAAAAAAGGTTTAAGTGAGATGGTTCAAAAGCTGTTCATTATTGGAGGCCCTTTTTAAGATGAATAAAATCGGTAAATGGAGGCAGGAAGAAAAGGATATTCGGGACGGGGAAAGTTACAAGATTTCACCGCATTGAAGATAAATATGTCTGTTAAGGAGCCTGAGTTGATTTTTGGGTCGATTAATTCATATAGCCTATATATATATATATATATATATATATATATATATATATACCAGTATATATACTGTATATATATATATATATATATATATATATATATATATATATATATATATATATATATATATACCGGTATATATATATATATATATATATATATATATATATATATATATATATATATATATATATATATATATAGTTTCCTACCTAGACATTCATCAAACATAAAAAAACATCCATTAGATACCGCTTTTAGATTAATTTGTAAA
The DNA here is from genome assembly GCA_037953745.1 of Lithodes maja. Lineage (NCBI taxonomy): Eukaryota > Metazoa > Arthropoda > Malacostraca > Decapoda > Lithodidae > Lithodes > Lithodes maja. Next base: position 21,833 of record JBAKBP010031236.1, on the reverse strand, counting down.
TTTGTCGGTAAACAAAAAATGTTCCGGCCGAAGGCCGCTTCTTTCAAAATTACAGGCTCACTATCATTCGCCAGGAAAACAATCGACACCTAAATAGCACGAAAGGTCTTAATATTGACAAACAAATGAGGCGAAAGGTCTTAAAATCGCCAAACTAATGGGGCAAACATCTTATAATACAAAACAAAAACAAATGAGGCTGAACATGTTTGAGGAAGAAAGGGGACCAGAAAAACGACCCATCTCCCCTTAACTCGTGCCGTGTTGTAAGGAGGAGGGCAGGTAGCGAGGCAGGTCAGCAGGGTAGGGTCAGGTCACGATCAACCCTCATAACTCTCTCCCTAGATACCCCAACCTGTCAACCCATCATCTACCTACCCCTTATTTCATTAACCCCTTCTGGTCCAGCGACGTCTTTTTAAGGGGGCCCACCTCGTTTTTGTTCTTTCCCTCCCTCTCTCTCTGGCTTGTATCCATTCGGCCCCATTCAGCCTACTGTTTTTAAGACGTTTATCCCTATCCAGGCGTTGATTTATACCTGGCAAGCGATACCGAGCCATCATATTTTGGATAATAAGTTAGACAGCTGGCTAAATTTGTACATTTTTCGATAGAAAAATTTCTCCGGCGAAGCCGGATTTCTCCAAACAATGCTGGCTCGCTTTCGCTCGCCAGGAACAAATCGAACACCTGGATGGGGATAAATGTCTTAAAACAGTAGGCTGAATGGGGCCGAATGGATACAAGCCAAAGAAAGAGAGAAATAGAAAAGGAGATAAAAAAAAAGCAGGTGACCCCCTTAACTTTATTCTGGCTACTGTTAGACGATTTGATTTACTTTATAATGGCCCTCCAGCAATTAACAGGCTTCGAAATATCTCACGTAACCCGTTTTACTACCACAGATCCTTCTTAAGCTGCACAAAACGTCTAAATATATCTAGAATACAATACAAATTCATAACTCGCTCCCTAGATACCCCCAACCTGTCAACCCATCTACCTACCCTTTACTTCATTAACATATAGGAACATAAGCACATAAGAAAACGGGAGTCTGCAGAGAGCCGACTGGCCCACACAAGGCAGATCACTTTCACACCCAACCCACACGTCCATATGCCTATCTAACTTTATCCTAAAGTTCTCTGTCGTTTTTTATCGCACTATAGCACTCGGTAGCCTATTCCATCTATCTACAACTCTGTTACCAAACCAATATTTCAAACTGTCTGCTTGCTAAAAAGTTTGCTAATGATAGATTCAAATCCTCACAAAATGACGAAGAACGGGTGAAATTTGTAGAGCTACGACGCAAAGCCAAAATGTTAATTAAGCAAAATAAAAAGACCCTGGATTTACATGTTGCGAATCAAAGTAAAACAAACCCGAAAGAATTCTATAGTTATATCAGAAAGAAAAAAGTAGTTACTTCAACTGTTGGACCGTTAGTCGATGAAAATGGAGAATTCACCAAAGACGAAGTACAAATGAGTAATGCCCCCAATACCTTCTTTGCATCAGTTTTCACAACAGAAGACCTCAGTGATATCCCTACACCATCGCCGATTCAGATTGATAATTCAGATGTTCTAAGCAATATCACCGTTACAGAGAGAGAAGTAGTGAATCGTTTAGATAAACTCAAGGTAAATAAAACGCCTGGACCTGATACAATCTGACCTAGAGTTCTAAAGGAAGCTAAGGATGAGCTCTCCAAACCACTGACATTACTATTCAATAAATCCTTGCAGTCTGGAACTATGCCTGATAAGTGGAAGCTAGCCAACGTAACACCGATATTAAAAAAAGGCAGCAAATCCCTACCCAGTAACTATCGTCCAATTAGCTTAACCTCAGTTGTATGTAAAATGCTAGCAACACTCATAAGAGACAGACTCGTAAATCACTTAGAGGAAAATAACATACTTAAAGATACTCAACACGGTTTTCGTAAAAAACGTTCCTGTTTAACAAACCTCTTAGCTTTCTTCCACGATATCCTCAACCTCTACGATGAGAGTAAAGCTGTAGATATTATATACCTTGATTTTCAAATGGCCTTTGACAAAGTTCCCCACAAACGTTTACTGCTAAAACTAAAAGCGCATGGAATACAAGACGGTGTGTTGATATGGATAGAAAATTGGCTCAGCAACAGAAAGCAAAGAGTAGTCATAAACGGTAAGGCATCTAAATGGACCAATGTAAGTAGCGGGGTACCCCAGGGATCGGTACTAGGTCCAATTCTCTTTCTAATTTATATCAACGACATAGATGAGGGTCTCACCTGTACAATCTCAAAATTTGCTGACGATACAAAAATTGCAAATAGCGTACTCTCAAAAGAACAAGTTGACGATATGCAACAAATTGCCAAATTTGGGCCCAACATGACAATCTAGATAAGTTGTCATGTTGGGCCCAAATTTGGCAAATGAGTTTCAATGCGGATAAATGTAAAGTATTACATATTGGATACCAAAATGAGAAAGCAACCTATTCGATGAATGGCACTCAGCTTAAGAATGTAAACAGAGAAACCGATCTGGGAGTAACAATATCGAGTAGCCTAAAACCGAGTCAACAATGTTCAGAAGTTGTTAAGAAGGCAAACAAAATAATTGGCTTTATAGGCAGGTCATTTGAGCATAAATCCAAAGACGTTATCCTAACCCTTTACAATTCCTTAGTCCGCCCTCTTCTGGAATACTGCGTTCAATCCTGGTGCCCTTATTACCAAAAAGATATAGACAAGCTAGAACGCGTTCAATATAGAGTTACCAAAATGATACCTAGCCTAAAGAACAAACCATACGAGGAACGTCTTAGAGAATTAAATAGATTTCCTTTAACTCAGCGCAGATTAAGAGGCGACTTAATTCAAGTTTCAAAATCATCAAAGGCATCGACAATATGAAACTGTAGTAAGTACTTCACTATCAATCAATCTAATTACACGCGGGGAAATGGTTGCAAAAGTATTGGTAAATCTTTTAACTCACACGAATCTAAGAATTTCTTTTTCAATCGAGTTGTCAACTTGTGGAATGGGCTTCCCCGAGACGTTATAGACTGCAGCACCGTTGATTCATTTAAACTTCGCCTAGGCAAATATCTCGCATTAAACCCGCGACTGACTGCGTTTGTAAATTAATAACTTTATTTTATCCCCCCCCCCCCTTAGTTACTAACCCATTTGTCCCCTACTAACTTCCTAATCCTGCCACGGACATTAGTTCCAGGGCAGTAGTTCCCTTTCTAATGTTCCCTTACCCACTCTAAACCACTGTTTGGACACTTGATCCTCAGTGTTTTGGAGGACAAGCAGCCTAGAAGGGTCACTAGACTTGTTGTTGCTTGATTTCCTTTGTACTATATCTTTTCCGAAATAGATATACCGGTATATATATATAATTTGGTACCATTTGTTCGAGTTCTTTAGCTATCACTGAGCTTCCGTACATCTTTCATGTCCCTTAATGGTTAAGGTGGCAAAAATCTGCGTGTGATAACCCGGGTTCGAATCCCGGTGGATCATATATGCTTTAATTAATTTCATTGGGGGTGTTTGGTGTTGTGGTGAAATTAATAGAATATAGATTAATCCCACTAACCCACTTGAACACCTCTACCGTATCCCCTCTAACTCTGCGTCTCTCTAACGAGTGTAAGCCAAATTTCTTCAACCTATCTTCATACGGAAGATTTCTAATATTATGGATCATTTTTGTCATTCTTCGTTGTACCCTCTCCAAGGAATCTATGTCCATTATGTAATAAGGACACCAACATTGGATAGCGTAATCCATATGAATTGTGGTCTTACTAGCGATATATAAAGTTTTAAGATTACGTCTGCTGTTCTATTACTCACACTTCTAGATATAAATACGAGAACTCTATTTGCCTTATTTCGAGCACTAGCATTGATTTCTAGGTTCAAATCACAGTTAACGATGACTCCCAAGTGCGTTCATTATCTGAGTTTCTTGTATTCACGCTATCTAACCTATAATCTACATTTTGTATTGATGTCCCAATTTTTCCTACACTGCATTTATCTACATTGAACTTCATCTGCCAATTTACTGCCCATTCGTGTAGTGTATCTAGATATCTTTGGAGAGACTGAATATCATGATCAGAATTTATCACTACCGGGTATTCCTATTTTAGTGTCATTGCAAATTTACTGATTTTGCTAGTTATTCCTACATGAAGGTCGTTAATTTAAATGATGAACAGCAGAGGCCCAAAGAGGTAGAGGCGCGCAAGGAAAAACATAGACACCTAAATGCCAGGAAAAGTTTAAATAAATCTCTTACAATACCTTCAATGCGCCGGTCTCAAAAACCCACCTGTAACAAAAGAAAAGAAACAAGTATAAGTTATAGTTCCTTAGCAACTGATGTATCGATACTTAATGGAAACATATGAATTTACTATGTCTCTGCGTCGTAATTAATGCCAAGTTTTCATAATCAACAAAATATTTCGCTTCCGAAAAATGTACAAATACATTTTGGAAGGGAGTGTAAAGCGTGAAATTATGAGTTTGATGGTGGTCTAGGAAACAAACTAAAAACTTCTCCTTAATCAGGAGACAAATTATTAAACTATGAAAACGTGTCAACGTGAGCATGCAAGCAACCTCGGCCACCTATAGTCCATTAATTTTAAGTAGGTCAGAAATCGTGACTTCTAACCACTGTAACTAAAAAACGGCTTGACCAAATGGGCTGCACAATCTTTACATCTATTCCCTGGCTGACTCTTCCCAAACAGTAGAAATATTAGCTGGATTATTCTAGTCGTTTTTGAGGTATAGAGGTTAGTGGTCAAAATTTGTTACCTAATTAAAATGGATAGACTAGTTTGCAGTCTTACATTTTAGGAATAGGTAACCCAAAACAATATTATGGTGCCGCTAATAAAGCTCTCTCTCTCTCTCTCTCTCTCTCTCTCTCTCTCTCTCTCTCTATATATATATATATATATATATATATATATATATATATATATATATATATATATATATATATATATTCGTATATCCTTAATATGATCTCACTATCCCCAATTTAACCCTTTCTAAGAATGAATGTGTACCCATTAGTATTTCCTATTATATGCCATGCAATAAATTATACTGATGTAAACAGGAAAGGGTTATGCAGGACGGAAAACAAGCCAAGCACATTTCGGAAAGGAGTGTATGACCTTTTAATGGGGCATGTGTTTGTGTGATACTACTCTGTTTGATGAATGACCTTAGAATGGGGCATGTATTTGTCTGATACTACTCTGTGTGATGAATGACCTTTTAATGGGGCATGAGTTTGTGTGATACTACTCTGTTTGATGAATGACCTTTTAATGGGGCATGTGTTTGTGTGATACTACTCTGTTTGATGAATGACCTTTTAATGGGGCATGAGTTTGTGTGATACTACTCTGTTTGATGAATGACCTTTTAATGGGGCATGTGTTTGTGTGATACTACTCTGTTTGATGAATGACCTTTTAATGGGGCATGTATTTGTGTGATACTACTCTGTGTGATGAATGACCTTTTGATGGGGCATGTATTTGTGTGATACAACTCTGTGTGATGAATGACCTTTTAATGGGGCATGAGTTTGTGTGATACTACTCTGTTTGATGAATGACCTTTTAATGGGGCATGTGTTTGTGTGATACTACTCTGTTTGATGACTGACCTTTTAATGGGGCATGTGTTTGTGTGATACTACTCTGTTTGATGAATTAATATTTTTTTTGTTTTGCTCCCTTTGCTACTGTTTTTGTATCGTAGCGATTTCTATTGTCTCAGTATTGTCTTCTGAAATACTCTGCATCTGTCTATCTATGTATCTATATTTAGAAATGCGTGTGTGCGAGTGTGTCTGCGTATGTGTGTGTGTGTGTGTGTGTGTGTGTGTGTGTGTGTGTGTGTGTGTGTGTGTGTGTACATTATAAGCTTGGGTCCTTTTTGGTTTTGGAGATTATCCTAACTATTTAGTCAACTTCCATGACACCATATTAGTTGGGTAATTCAACCAAATACCAATAAAGATACTATATACAGTACATTTAGCATAGAATTATTATGCCCTCATACATGAAATTTGGCAAGTATAGCAGCTAACAACGACATGCAACTCAATCGTAACTTTTTGTTGCTGTTTAAAATGAAGTCCACATCACTTTGTTTGTCTTGAGGGTAGATGGTTCACTTTTTGGGCGATTTTTGCATGTATTCATTATTTTTCTAGTTTCCTCCCTAGACCTCCATCAAATTTAAACAAAAAAAATCCATTAGATCCCCCTTCTAGATTAATTTGTACATTTTTCGGTAGAAAAATGGCCAGGGCGAAGGCCGGTTCTTCCAACATTACAGGCTCACTATCATTAGCCAGGGAAAAAATCGACACCTAAATAGCACGAAAGGTTTAAATATTGACGACGAAATGGGGCGAAAGGTCTTAAAATAGACTAACTAATGGGGCAAACATCTTAACATCTGAAAACTAATGGGGCTAAACATGAGGGAGAAAGTGGTCCAGAAAACCGGCCATTCCCCCTTAACCCTTTCAGGATGAGAGGATGCGCACCTTCCTTTTCTTTTGACTATCATTAGACGATTTTGTCTAAGGTGAATACAATGTGTAACTATGTATATACAAAACGAATGCATATCTTACAATAAATATTATGCATGTCTTACTCACAGTTTGCAACTTTGCATTGTTCATTTCCATGGGATACTCTTCTGATGAACATTTATTTGCAAAGGTACCACGAAAGAAACCAGCCTTGCAAAAGGTCACATCCAAGCTAAAAATGTGATCTCTCTCTCTCTCTCTCTCTCTCTCTCTCATGGCTGTTCCCTCGCCCTTGTGCCTGCATTCCGTCATAAACTGGCAAAGTCAAAGGTCAGATATACAGTAGAGCCCACAAGTTGCGAAAATTTACCTACCTGAACCACAAAACAAACTAAACAACCCAACCCAACCCCATCCAAGCCAACCCAACCAACTGAATGAATTTGACAACCCGCCGCGGCTTCAAGTCACAACCCCAAACCCATCCCCACCAATAAGAAAAACAAATCCAGCGCATGCTGAGAGAAATGATATAAAAATAATATCCATAAATGCCTGCTCAATAAGAAACAAAATAGACGAACTCAAATGTCTGTTATTAAATGAGAAAGTTGACGTTATTTGTATAACGGAAACACATCTGAACCTTAAAAATAAAGATCTACTTCATGAATATCACATAGAGCCATATACAAAAATTCATGAAGACCGTAACAATGGAAAACAAAGAGGGGGGGTTGCAATGTACGTTCCAACCTACTTAAACCCAGTCGAGGTGACTCCCCCCGAAAGTAATGCAGAAATAGTGTGCGTCAAAATAAATACAAAAAACATGAACTTAAATATCACTACAGCGTACCGACCACCGAGACTAACTGTTGCCGATGATACAATTTTTTATGAAATACTAGAGAAAACCCTTAATTCCGACGAAACAGTTTTACTAGGTGACTATAACCTCCCCCTAATTGACTGGAATACCCTGACCGGAAAAAATGCTGAGTCACGCCTAATGACAAGCTTCATCCAGGACAATTTTTTGACTCAACACGTAAAACAGCCGACGCGAGACAGGAATATATTAGACCTCTTAATCACTACCCAAGAAAATCTATTATCAAACCTGGATGTAGGTGAACATCTGGCAACGTCCGATCATAAATTCTTAAGAATCAACGTTATAAGCAAATATTCCTCAGTAAAAACAACAGGAATGGTTTCGGACTTCAAAAACGCAAATTATGACGGACTTAAGGAATCGCTATCAAACATACACTCAAACCATATAAATATAAACGAAGTAAATGAACTATGGGGACATTTTAAGTCTACAATTACAGAAGCGCATAAACAATTTGTACCCATGAAACCAAAACGTAATACGAAATCAAGTATGCCCCCTTGGTACAGTAGAGACATTGGCAAGGCAATAAGGAAAAGGAATCAACTCCACAAACTTGTAAAAAATAACACAAACACTGAAGTAATTAAAAACTTGTACAAAAATAGTAGAAGGGAAGTGAAAACAATAATTAGGGCGAACAAACAAAATTACGAAATGACTATTGCCAGAGAAAGTGCCACAAACCCCCAAAAATTCTACAGTTACGTAAACAAAAATAAACAGATCAAAAGCGGAATCGGACCGCTAATAGAAGATGGCCAGACAATAACAGGTGACACAAACACGGCAAATCTGCTCAACAAATATTTTGGCTCAGTTTTCACAGAAGAAATTATCGATCATACCCTTGAAAATAACACCTCAACTCATGTGATAGGAGATTTCACCATCAGTGTTAGCGAAGTACAAAGCAAATTGAGTAATTTAAATGTAAATAAGACCCCGGGACCCGACATGCTCCACCCGAAAATAATTAAGAATGTTAAGGACGAAATAGCAAAACCCCTGACACAACTATTTAACTTATCATTACTACAGGGGATTGTACCGAGTGATTGGAAAGATGCGAACATTACGCCGATATACAAGAAAGGTAGCAAGGCCAAAGCGAGTAATTACAGACCAATTAGTCTAACTTCAATTGTAGGAAAAATCATGGAAAAAATCCTTAGAGATAAGATAGTAGATTACCTCGAATCAAACAACCTAATCAAAAATAGTCAACACGGCTTTAGATCAAATAAGTCATGCCTAACAAATTTGATTGAATTTTATAACAAACTATTCACATATAACGACATGACGAAATCACTAGATATAATCTTCTTGGACTTTCAAAAAGCTTTCGACAAGGTGCCTCACCGAAAACTATTGGCTAAACTGGAGAGGATAGGTATCAAAGGTGAAATTCATTCTTGGATAAAAAATTGGCTTACAGACAGAAGACAGAGAGTGGTGATAAATGGAGTGGAATCGGAGTGGGAGCCTGTCACTAGTGGAGTTCCACAGGGTTCAGTCCTTGGACCGGTCCTGTTTCTCATTTACATTAACGATATTGATGTAGGGGTAAACAACACCATTTCCAAATTCGCCGACGATACAAAAATAGGAAATACAGTCCTGAACGAAGATGATAGAAATGCGTTGCAATCTGATTTAAACAAGATATCAGAGTGGTCGAAAAAATGGCAGATGCCCTTCAATGTCGATAAATGTCAGGTGCTGCAGGTTGGTAGCAGAAATATGAAATACAAATACGAAATGAATGGCAAACAAATACAAACCGCAACGGTAGTAAAAGACCTAGGGGTACTAATATCTGAAAACCTAAAAACTTCCGACCAATGTATAGCAGTTGCAAATAAGGCAAACATAGCATTGGGCTTTATTAAACGAAAATGTACATATAAACTATGAAAACGTAATAGTGCCACTGTTCAAAAGTATGGTGAGGCCCCACCTTGAATATGGTGTGCAATTCTGGTCACCTTATCTGATCAAGGACATTGTAAGACTCGAGTCAGTACAGCGTAGAGCGACGAAGATGATACCCTCATTAAGAAATAAACCATATGAAGAAAGACTTAAACGATTGAACCTGTTCTCATTAAAAAGAGGAGGTTGAGGGGTCAGCTTATTGAGTGCTTTAAGATACTAAAAGGTTTCGACAAAGTCGATGTAAATGCACTATTCACATTAAACAATACTAATCAAACTCGCGGAAATGGAATGAAATTAAAAACCAAAAAGGCAAACCTAGATGTCACAAAGAGTTTCTTCACCTACAGTGTGGCGACAGAGTGGAATAAACTACCAGCGAGAGTGGTGGAGAGCGACACAAAAAACGCTTTCAAGGGAAGGCTTGACCTCTATCTGCAGAGGGCTGGGGTGATATGAAAAAAAAAAAAAAAAAAAAAAAAAAAAAATGTATATGTATGTGTGTGCACTGTACAGTATGTATATATATATACTGTATATATATGTATGTATGTGTGTATGTATGTATGTGTATATATGTGTATGTGTGTATATGCATGTACCGGTGTACGGTGTATATATATATATATTATATATATATATATATATATATATATATATATATATATATATATATATATATATATATGCATATATGCATATATAGTTTGTAAGGCCAGACTGCCTAGTAAGGACCTTGAGGTCTGTGTGGTCTGTGTATCTATGTAGCTCTCTCTCTCATAGCTGTTCCTCGCCCTTGTTCCTGCATTCCGTCATAAACTGGCAAAGTCAAAGGTCAGATATACAGTAGAGGAAAGTTAACAGAGAGAGAGAGAGAGAGAGAGAGTACAAAGGAGTACAAAGGAAATCAAGCAACAACATATCTAGTGACCCTTCTAGGCTGCTTGTCCTCCAAAACACTGAGGATCAAGTGTCCAAACAGTGGTTTAGAGTGGGTAAGGGAACATTGGAAAGGGAACTACTGCCCTGCCACTAACGTGGCAGGACTAGGAAGTTAGTAGGAGACATATGGGTTAGTAACTGAGGGGAGGATAAAATAAAGTTATTAATTTACAAACACAGTCAGTCGCGGGTTTGATGCGAGATATTTGTCTAGGCGGAATTTAAATGAATCAACGGTGCTGCAGTCTAAAACGTCTCGGGGAAGCCCATTCCACAAGTTGACAACTCGATTGAAGAAGAAATTCTTAGATTCGTGTGAGTTAAAAGATTTACCAATAATTTTGCAACCGTTTCCCCGCGTGTAATTAGATTGGTCCATAGTGAAGTACTTACTACAGTTCAAATTGTCGATGCCTTTGATGATTTTGAACACTTGAATTAAGTCACCTCTTAATCTGCGCTGGGTTAAAGGAAATAGATTTAATTCTCTAAGACGCTCTTCGTATGGTTTGTTCTTTAGGCTAGGTATCATTTTGGTAACTCTACGTTGAACTCGTTCTAGCTTGTTTATGTCTTTTTGGTAATAAGGGCACCAGGATTGAACGCAGTATTCCAGAAGAGGGCGGACTAAGGAATTGTAAAGGGTTAGGATTACGTCTTTGGATTTATGCTCAAATGATCTGCCTATAAAGCCAATTATTTTGTTTGCCTTCTTAACAACTTCTGAACATTGTTGACTCGGTTTTAGGTTACTCGATATTGTTACTCCCAGATCGGTTTCTCTGTTTACATTCTTAAGCTGAGTGCCATTCATCGAATAGTTTGATTTCTCATTTAGGTATCCGATATGTAGTACTTTACATTTATCCGCATTGAAACTCATTTGCCAAATTTGGGCCCAATGTGACAATTTATCTAGATTGTGTTGCATATCGTCAACTTGATCTTTTGAGAGTACGCTATTTGCAATTTTTGTATCATCAGCAAATTTTGAGATTGTACAGGTGAGACCCTCATCTATGTCGTTGATGTAAATTAGAAAGAGAATTGGTCCTAGTACCGATCCCTGGGGTACCCCGCTACTTACATTGGTCCATTTAGATGCCTTACCGTTTATGACTACTCTTTGCTTTCTGTCGCTGAGCCAATTTTCTATCCATTTCAACACACCGTCTTGTATTCCATGCGCTTTTAGTTTTAGCAGTAAACGTTTGTGGGGAACTTTGTCAAAGGCCTTTTGAAAATCAAGGATATAATATCTACAGCTTTACTCTCATCGTAGAGGTTGAGGATATCGTGGAAGAAGTCTAAGAGGTTTGTTAAACATGAACGTTTTTTACGAACGCCGTGTTGAGTATCTTTAAGTATGTTATTTTCCTCTAAGTGATTTACGAGGCTGTCTCTTATGACCGTTTCTAGCATTTTACATACAACTGAGGTTAAGCTAATAGGACGATAGTTACTGGGTAGGGATTTGCTGCCTTTTTTGAATATCGGTGTTACGTTGGCTATCTTCCACTGATCAGGCATAGTTCCAGACTGCAAGGATTTATTGAATAGTAATGTCAGTGGTTTGGAGAGCTCATCCTTAGCTTCCTTTAGAACTCTAGGCGAGATTGTATCAGGTCCAGGCGTTTTATTTACCTTGAGTTTATCTAAACAATTCAATACTTCTCTCTCTGTAACGGTGATATTGCTTAGAACATCTGAATTATCAATCTGAATCGGCGATGGTGTAGGGATATCACTGAGGTCTTCTGTTGTAAAAACTGATGCAAAGAAGGTATTGAGGGCATTACTCATTTGTACTTCGTCTTTGGTGTATTCTCCATTTTCATCGACTAACGGTCCAACAGTTGAAGTAACTACTTTTTTCTTTCTGATATAACTATAGAATTCTTTCGGGTTTGTTTTACTTTGATTCGCAATATGTAACTCTAGGGTCTTTTTACTTTGCTTAATTAACTTTTTGGCTTTGCGTCGTAGCTCTACAAATTTCACCCGTTCTTCGTCATTTTGTGAGGATTTTAATCTATCATTAGCAAATTTTTTAGCAAGCAGGCAGTTTGAAATATCTTTATTCCACCATTTGGGCTTATTATTATGGCCTGGACGCCGTATTTTCGATGGTATGCAGTCTTGCACTGCTTTTAGGTAAGTGGTTTCGAATAACTTCCAAGATGTATTTATGTCGTTATTGTTAATTAAAAAGCTCCAGTCAGTTTCTTTAAACATAGCTCTAAGTTTATGAAAGTTTGCTTTCTTGAAATTAGGGACTTTTTCGATGCTACTATTTGGTTCGTTACTAGTAAAGTTTAAAGTGAAAGTTATCGTACGATGGTCGCAGTTACTGAATTCATCACCAACATTCAAATTCTCTATTAATTCTTCTTTTGTTGCAAGTACAATGTCAAGAACGTTATTACCACGGGTCAGTGTTCGAACAAATTGATAAAGCGAACTCTCTTGCAAGTTCGTATACAAGTCATGTCCGGAGTGTGAAGTAAGAGTATCGCCCCACTTGGTCACAGGTAAATTAAAGTCGCCAAAAAATACGATATCTTGTGAGTTACTTACATCTGCAATTTGTTCATAAATTTCTCGGTCAGTTTGCACTGATTGAGCTGGAGGTCTGTATATTAATGCAAGTATTATTTTTGTACCTTTATTATTCTTTATTAGCACAAAAGATGTGTCGACGTTCACAATTTGAGGTTTTGACAAGAGGGTCGGGTTAAGACTTTCTTTGATATAAAATAAAACGCCACCTCCATTTTTATTTATTCGGCTTTTCTCAAACATTACATAACCGGGAAGTGAATACTCTGCTAAAAAGTCTCTATCTACTGTATTGAGCCAAGATTCTGTTATACTAATCACATCATAATTTTCAGCAAACACTAGTTCCTCTAAATCTGAAAATTTATTGCGTATGCTACGAGCGTTTGCATAGAAAACCTTTAAAGTTGCAGTTTTAGAACTCGCAGAACGTTCTTTAATCAAATTTTTGGTTCTGATCGGATCTACATTTACATTCATGGCTGACATCGGTCCTCGGTCGTTATCCCTGGCGGTTTTGAATTTGGGTCGTGTTGGTGGAGCTTTATCCAAATTCGCGGTTCTTGACAGATTAGCATTTAATTCCTTCGCAGGTTGCCGCCCTCGCTGTCTTCGGTCCTCCTTCCTGGTTGTCCTGTGCCGAGTCGATTTCTTCTCCGAAAATCCTTCACCGCATCGTTGAGAAGACGCCCAAAACGTGCTGCTCCCACCTGGTTCAGATGAACTCCATCGTCCGAAAACAAATAGTCATCGTAGTAGAAATTATCCCAGGTGTCGACGAATCCCACGTTTTCCTTCCTGCAGAGGTTTGCTAGACAACGATTTGTGCTGCTGGCTATGTTGTAAAATTGGCTCTCTACACCAAGCCGGGGGACGATTCCTGAGACGATGATCCTTGATGACTTCTCCTTAAACGACTTGATCAGCTGCTGGTACTTTAAAAGCAAATCTTCCGACCGGGAGAGAGAGAGAGAGAGAGAGAGAGAGAGAGAGAGAGAGAGAGAGAGAGAGAGAGAGAGAGAGAGAGAGAGAGAGAGTTGTGACGCATGTCGAGTATGAGCATGCTGTACAGAACGCCCAGTCAGGCCCCACTCTCGCTAGGATCGTCAGGGCAGGAACTTTGGCTGTAGTCTGTGTAGAGTTTCCTAACTCAGTTTATGTGAACCGTTGTACTATAAGTATTATCATTATGTATTTTGTTTTCTTCTAAGTCAACGAGTTCTATTTTATATCATTAGTTATAAGTATTGTGTGTGGGACTTATATGTAATGATGAGAGGAGAGAGAGAGAGATATTACGTAACGGGGACCAGTGAGTGCGCCACGCGGGCAGATAGGCCTAACTCCCTCCTCCCTCCTCCCTTCCTCCCTTTCAGCGCGTGGGAAGTTCTTTGTCGATCCCAGATTGAGAGAGAATATGACGTCATGATTGCCAGTGGGCGGTCCTTAAGTAGTTTGAGATATGCCGCTAGAGGGCCGAGTATAAAAAGAGAGGTTCTTGCCACTATTTCTTCAGAACTCATCAGGCAAAGCGACTCCTCATATCCCTTGCAACTATCCATATTCTTCCGACTGATGTGAACTTTCTCTACTCTCTGAACAGCCTATCTTCTTCTCTTCTCGTCCCTGTTTAACCTCCATGACCCCTTTGGTGCAGATTTAGTCAGCCAAAGTATTATCGCTTGAGTTCTCACGAGATAAGTGCCTGTTAGATAGCCTATTTTTTGGAAGGGTTAACTAGAATAGGATTGATTGATGTTTGTTGCACTCGTATATGCATTTCCCTGTGTGCGATTATTCATGTTCCTGTTTTCTGCTGGTTTAGGCAATGCTAGACTGGGATAGGGTTTCTGAGTTGTGATTTCCTATGAGTACTAGGTTGCGGTTGAACCAGTACAATTGCAACGGAGACGTGGAACGCCTAGGTGGTCTTTCTGACTGTGTACCGTGGGAGTTTAGCACTGTGTTGCGAGTGAGGGCTTTTGCCTGTGCCACCCAACACTGTGCTATCTCATTTGCTTGACTTTGAGAGGATCGCCAGGAGAGAACCAGATACTAGTGATCTGGATCTCTCAAGAGAGCATCCCGTCAATTACCGTAATTTGGCCGCACAGTCTTAAGGACCTCGCTAGGCTACGAGCCGCTTGCTCAGCCATTGTCTCTTAACCTTAGATATCCCAGCTAGACTTTGCTCGACCAGCAGATACAGCATAGTATTGAAGCTTCTCCTTATGTATATTATTGTTTAAGCACTATTGATTTCATGTGTGGCACGCTTAGCTACTTCAGAGATTAGTGGCCCACGAGCACAATCTTAGTAGGCTATTGCCAGTGCATTGTCGGAGTACTTCTTCTTAATGTTTGCCATATCCTATTGCTTATTCTTATAATTCTTCTTATGTCAATTTAAAGCCTTTAATTACCAGTGAGTTATTCATTAAATTGCTGTTCAAAATCCGATACTTACTTCTTATGAGTATTCGAGAAGCATCTAACTTATCAGAAGATTCCTTGCTTGATGCTCGAGGACTATTGTTTAACGTAACGTAATAGTGCCGATCCGAAGTAGAGGGTGGAGGACTTCTTAAGTTCTTAGTTCAAGGGTGGATTACTTCGGCTTCGGCCAACACTATTCTTTAGTGTTGTAGTACTTTCTTCTTTGTTTGATTGTTGACCAGACTAGATAACTCCCGTCTTGTTATTAGTCTGTTGTGTGAAACGCTAGTACCGAGTTCTTGTATACCCCGTTATAGCAGATAGAACTCTGGAGGGTAGTGGCGTTTTTTGTTCGGCTGGCAGTACTCTGGGGTTGGGATCGTGTGTTTCCGTTGTGGCAGCGAGCCATACTCGAGTCCTGTGTAAGAGCCCTAGTGTACCCGAGTGCCCGGTCGTAACAAATGGCGACCTTGCTTAGGATTTTGTGAACAGTATAAATTTTTGCAGAATTGTACAACATTTGTTTGTTCGTACTTTAGCGTACATATTGAAGAATATTTTTTTTTGTAAGGCAATTAGGAGAGCATTTAAGAGACTCCAGTTAATTTAGTAATTAGTGCTTGCATAAGGGAGTTTAACACTTTTGTCTCGAGAATTTTTTGGTGAACTTCAGTATGTCGGGCCCTAGTACTGACGAGGAGCGAGAGATGCTAAGTGAGGAGGTGCCGTTAGTAACTAGTGAGGAGGATGCTAGACTTTTTGTGAGTAAGCAGTACCATGTGACGGAGGAGAGGCTGACTGGGGTGAATGTTTATGGCTTGCACCTGATAGCCAAGGTTTTGGGTCTATCCAATGTAGGAGGGATGTCCAAGGGGGAGCTGATTTCCTGGGTGTTGCGTGGGCGACATGGGGTTTCGGAGGGGAGGGCGTTTGGGGGGGTTCCTCCCCAGATCCCCTCTCACTCGACTCCCACAGTGCCGTCCACTCAGTTGCCGGAGGTTAGCACTCTCCCACAGAGGGATGAGAATTGGAAGATTGGAGTGCCCTCGGGCGGTGCGTATGGTGGTTCCCCAGTTCTTGCCCCCCCTCCTTCAGTAGTGGCAGCTCCCTCTTCCGGCCTGTCTCCTGATATGATATTTAAACTCGAGCTTGCTAAAATTGAGTCTAGGAGGCATGAGAAGGAGATGGAGGCTGAGTCTAGGAGGTATGCAATCGAGGCTGAGTCTAGGAAGTATGCGATTGAGGCTGAGTCTAGGAAGCAGGAGAATGAGACTAGGAGGCACGAGGATGAGACTAGGAGGCACGAGGCTGAGCTTAGATACGACTCCGAGAAATATTGTGCTCAGATAGACTTAGATAAGACTCGTGCAGAGTCGACAGGGATTCGGATGGGCCGTGAGGGCCAAGTAAGAGAACAGTCCTTGTCCCACTTAGTCAAATTGGTGCCGGCATTTAGTGAAACTGAAGTCACAGAATTTTTTAATCGTTTTGAGAAGTGTAGGGAGCATAATTGGCCTGAAGAGAAGTGGGCAGCTCTGGTCTCCTCAAGACTTACGGGTAAGGGTCTGAAGGCTTATGATGCACTGCCTTTAGAGTCTTGCATTGACTACCCAGAATTGAAGAGAGCTGTCCTACGGGCATACGAGTTGCAACCAGAAACATATCGATTGAAGTTTCGGGGTGTTACAAAGACTAGGGAGGCGACCTTTCTTGAACATGCCCGGGACTTAAAAGATGCACTTACAAACTGGACACGTTCTGAGAAAGCTGAGACGGCCGAACAGTTGACTGAGCTGTTTCTGCTCGAGCAGTTTTATAAGTGTACAGGTGCAGAAATGACTTTAACTATTAAAGAAAAGAATCCAAAAACTCTACAGGAGGCAGCTGAGATGGCTGACCTCCGGCTATCATTAATTCGTGGGTGCGGGTCTGCCCAGCGTAGTGAGGCAGGTAACAAGGGGCGTGACGCCCCACCCCCCCGAGTTAGTAATATATCTTATGCAAACAAGTACAAGAGTTATGATACCAAGACTGACCACAAGACTAGCACCGTCCCATTTAAGAAGGGGCCGGGCCCTTCCCAGTACCAAGGGAAGCCCAAAGGGGAGTTAGAGTGTTATCAATGTCATAAAAAGGGACACTTTGCAAGAGTCTGTCCTAGCAAACCACCTACAGCAGCTGTGTCTTTGGCCTGCAACATTGGTGTGTCTCTGAAGCCTTCTGAGTTTGCCCGGGGCAGTTCGTCAGAGGCTGAGGCACAGCCAATGCAGAAGCACCTGGGAGGCTCGAACCCTGCTCAGGATGTTTTTTGCGACCATAGAGGACGGGGTTGCGTGATGTGGGCGGGGCGCAAGCATGGAGTAGAGGTCTTGCGTGATACAGGTGCTTCCCAGACTTTGATGAAAAACTTGACTGGCTACCCTATAAATGCGGCTCGGGTGGTGGTGGTGCAGGGTATTAATGCAACTCGGTCATACCCGCTGGTGCGGTTGGAGTTGGAGGTGGATGGTGTGGCACGTGAATTGGATGTTGGGATTGTGGAGAAACTGCCAGTGGAGGGCGTCGACCTTCTTCTCGGCAACGACTTTGCAATGCCCGCTTCTGAGGTTCTACCCTTAGTCGTTGCCGAGAGGCCGGCCGACGTGAGTAGGGAAGAGCGAGAGTGGGTCGAGCGGTGCCAGGCACAACCCATGGCGTGTGCTGTCACCCGAGCTCGGGCAGCTAAAGTGTCACAGCCTAGTCCTCCGTCTTCAGACCAGCAGAGGAACGATCAACAGGAGGAGGCTAAAGCTGGAGTTGGTTTTAAGAGTTTTGACTCGGCGGCTCTCCTGGGTGATTCAGTATTAGCACCATTACTTAGTTCTGGAGTAGCCCCTGGGCCTGTCATCGAGAGTGACGAGGCTGGGCATGACGAGTCTCCACGACAGCAACGTTATGAACATCGAGAGAGACAGAGGGAGCTGCTCGGTATCGGGGAGGGTCATGCATTGCTCCGGGAGCAGTTAGATCGCTTGGCACCCTCAGATATACGTCGGTTGCAGCTGGAGGACCCTGAGCTCCAAACGTGTGCTAATGGAGCTGTGGAGCTCGACGAGGACGGTGATGCACAGCCGGGAGATTTTTTTTATTTAGATGGCATCCTGTATCGGCGTTTTCAAGACCCTAACCGTAGCTGGAAGATGGGGTCCGGGGTAGTGGACCAGTTGATGGTGCCGCGGGAGTGCAGGGATAGCCTACTGAGTTTGGCGCATGACACACCGCTGGCAGGACATTTGGGGGTAAGAAAAACGGTGGCGGCTTTGGGGAAGTTGTTTTGGTGGCCGGGGATGAAGTCTCATGTGCAGTCCTGGATAAACTCATGTGATATTTGTCAACGGGTCGGGAAACCAAACCAAGTTATTCCTAAAGCTCCGTTGCACCCTATTCCTGTAATTGGGCCACCTTTTAGTAAGATTGTTGTTGACATGGTTGGTCCCCTCCCTCCCACAAAGGCTGGTAATAAATTTTTGTTAACCATCATGGATGTTGCCACTAGATACCCCGATGCATACCCCATGAAAAACGGCATGGCTAAGACGGTAGTCAGTAACTTGTTGTGGTACTTTTCAAGGTACGGGTACCCGGAGGAGATTCAGTCTGATCAGGGGTCCAATTTCACCTCCAATCTCTTTAAGCAAACAATGCAACAGCATGGAATACGGGCGGTGGTATCGTCAGCGTATCACCCTGAGAGCCAAGGGGTGCTTGAGCGGTGGCATGCCACCCTTAAAAGCATGCTCAGGTGTTATTGTGCTGATAACGGAAGAGATTGGGATCTTGGATTGCCGTATGTACTGTTTGCTGCTCGGGAAGTGCCTGGTGAGAGCCTGGGATTTAGTCCAAACGAGCTGATTTTTGGACACCGAGTCAGGGGCCCCCTTAATATGCTGCGGGAAATTTGGGAAGGAACTGTGCCGCCTTGTTCCTTGTTGAAGTATGTGTTTGAAAGCCGTGAGCGCATGCTTAAGAGTCTGGAGATGGCAGGTCGGAATTTAACAGGGTCACAAGCTTTAATGAAGGACAGGTATGATCGCAAAGTGAAGCTCCGGGAGTTCATTGTGGGACAGGAGGTGTTGATTTTGTTGCCTTTGGTGGGTAACCCCTTGTCGGCGAAGTATACTGGACCCTATAAAATTGTGGAGAAAATTTCGGACCTAGATTACCTTGTTGCCACTCCAGACAGGAGGAAGAAGAATCAGTTATGTCACGTGAACCTGATAAAAGAGTATGTGAGGCGCCCCTCTGAGCCTCTCACTGTCCCTGTGTTGGCTTGTTGCGGCCGTGGTGGAGAAGGAGAGGGGGACAGTCAAGCTTCAGAGGAGGATAGCTGGGATCACCATGTTTCAGCGGATCAGTGGGCGGGGAACTCGAGCCTAAGGGCTGACGAGGCTATAGCCCATTTGCCTGAGCCGCAATTTGAAGCTATCCGTCAGTTGCTCGGTTTATACCCCACTGTATTCGCTGAACATCCAGGCCTCACTACTCAGGCTATGCATGATGTTGACGTGGGGCACCATCTACCCTTTAAGTCAATCCCATACCGTGTGCCCCCCATAAAACTACCCGCTCTGAGGGATGAGTTGGAGTATATGCTCGGTAGAGGGTTGATAGAGAAAGGTACCGTTAAATGGACTTCCCCCGTAACACTGCAGCCTAAACCAGATGGCAAGGTACGCTTCTGTATTGATTTCCGTAGGCTAAACGGTTTGACTCCAACTAACCCATATCCTCTTCCTCGGGTTGATGATAGTGTTGATAAAATTGGTAATGCTCGGTTTTTGTCTAAAGTTGATTTAGTAAAAGGTTACTGGCAAGTACCTTTGTCCGAGCGCGCTAAAGAGGTATGTGGTTTTGTGGTGGACGGGAGTACTTACCGGTGTAATGTTATGCCCTACGGACTTAAGAATGCACCAGCAACGTTTCAGAACCTGATGAATGAAATTGTCAAGGACATTCCAAATTGCACCGTATACTTGGACGATGTAATCATTTATGATGACGACTTTGAGAGCCATTGTGAGCACCTGGAGACCTTGTTCCGGAAACTTAGTGAAGCAAGTCTGGTAGTAAATTTGGCAAAGTGTGACTTCGTAAAAGCCACTGTGCAGTACCTTGGGTTTGTAGTGGGAAGGGGACAGGTGTGCCCTCCTCAGAACAAGGTACAGGCTATCAATAAATTTCCGCACCCAACCACCAAGAAGCAGATCATGAGATTCTTGGGTATGATAGGCTACTACAGACGCTTTATAAAAGGTTACTCTACGGTGTTGGCACCTCTCACAGATTTGTTATCTAAAGACAAAAAGTTTTTGTGGGCGCCTGAGTGTGAAAAGGCTTTTAATTTAGTGAAGCATTTGCTGTGTACTCACCCGATACTCAGGGCCCCAGACTTTAACAGGCCTTTTCAGCTGGCAACAGATGCTAGTGGTGTAGGGGCTGGTGCCGTCTTGCTACAGACAGACAATGAAGGTGTGGAACACCCAGTAAGTTTCTTTTCTAAGAAGTTCAATGCTGCACAAAAGAACTATTCTACAATAGAAAAGGAATTACTGGCGATTGTGCTGTCACTCAGGCACTTCGAGGTGTATGTTCCAGCCTATGGCCCAGTCGTGGTTATCTACACTGATCATCACCCTTTGAGATTCCTAAATCAATTTCACAATCGCAATATGAGACTGACCCGGTGGTCATTGATGTTGCAGGAGTATAACCTGGACATCCGGCATATTGCGGGATGTGACAATGTGATTGCGGATTGTTTATCGAGGGTAGATGATCAGTCGTAGGCTATCACAGGTGTATGATCCCGAAGAGATTGACACACGGGTAGCCTCCTGCTTTGGTTTGAGTAGTATTTTGCGCTTGGTGCTTGTTGGCTCGCGGTTGTAGCCCAGCGTATTGGGTCGTAAAGCAGGATTGTTGAGCGTTTGGTATAGAAGAAAATAGGCTGCCCTTATAGTGCAGCCGGAAAAAAACATATTAAAATATAAAAATCATATAAAAACTCTTTCTTTTTGATATAGATAATTGTATAAGTTTGTCATAGCCTATAGTGTTTGAGTAGTCCACGAACTATCAAACGGCTGAGCTGCTGTAAGCTCGCTCTGGGAGCATGATATTATGTCTTTTACTATTGTTGGGAGGAGTTATGAAATGTGAATTTTTTTTTATAAGATGTGTTTTAGTGATAAACTCAGCGTTGTTTTAGTGCCATGCGGTCGCTGGGTGTGAGGGGTTTGATGGGGTTCTGTATATCAGATTTTAGCTCAGGGTTGAGCAAGTAAAATCTTGGGGGAGGTGTGACGCATGTCGAGTATGAGCATGCTGTACAGAACGCCCAGTCAGGCCCCACTCTCGCTAGGATCGTCAGGGCAGGAACTTTGGCTGTAGTCTGTGTAGAGTTTCCT
>JBAKBP010031235.1:0-24694 GCA_037953745.1 Lithodes maja | reverse complement strand
AGGACTTCTTCACTTCCATACTGACCACCCTATTTCTTGTTACTGCTTTTAGCGTTCCTACAACCCTCTTCCCCTGTTGTACCCTCTCCCGCACCTCTTCATCCATAGTCCCATCTTTACTCAACACACTGCCCAGATACTTGAAAGACTTGACGATCTCCATAGCCTGACCGTTCAGCTTCACCTCACACTCTGTGACTTCACCCCTTTCGAAGACCATAACCTTGCTCTTCCCTGTATTTACCTTCAAATTCCGTTTTTCGCACACTGTTCCAAACTCATTTACCAGACCCTGCAACTCCCATTCATTATCACTCATCAGAACTGTATCATCCGCAAACAGCAGTATAGGTAGCTTCCACTCAATTCCCTCCCTTTTCAGCGATACACCAACATGCACTGCTCTTGATAGTATTTCTTTCATAACTCCATCCATATATACAGTAAACAACCACGGGGACATCACACACCCCTGTTTCAAACCAACATTCAGGTCAAAGAACTCGCTCTGCTCACTCTCCACACGTACTGCCGCCTTTGCACCCTCATACATGCTCTTCACTGCTTTCAGCAACTTGCCCTCTACTCCGTATATTCTAAGTACTTTCCACAAACCTTCTCTATCCACTCTGTCATAGGCCTTCTCCAAGTCCATAAAGGCAACATACACCTTTTGTTTCTTCTCCAGATACTTCTCCACAACACAATTCAGGGTAAAAATCTGATCTACACATCCTCTTCCCTTCCTAAAACCTCCCTGCTCGTCGCCTATCCATTTCTCCGTTCTCACTCTCACTCTCTCAATCACTACCCTACTGTATACCTTCCCTACTACGCTTAGAAGACATATTCCTCGGTGGTTACCACACACTCCTCTTTCCCCTTTGCCCTTATATAGGGGGACTATTATGCCAGTCTTACAGTCATCGGGTGCACTCCCCTTCTCCCATGCTAGTTTGCACATTTTCCATACCCATTCTATCACGATCTCACCACCATACCTCAACATTTCCCTACACACTCCATCTGTTCCTGGTGCTTTCCCCAACTTCACTCTTTTCATGGCTTCCCACACTTCTGACCTCCTGATCCCCACCTCCTCCTCCACTACTTCTCTTCTTCTCCCTCCCATACCATATCCAGCTATGTTTGCTGGCTCTTCATTCCTTTCATTTAGCAACTCACTGAAGTACTCCCTCCATCTTTCGACTCTCTCTTGCTTCTCGGCTAGCATTCTCCCATTCTTATCTTTCACACCCTTACTGTTTCCCTTGCTACCTTCCCTAACTTTCTTGACTTCTTTCCAGAACAGTTTCTTACTCTTCCTCCATTTTACACTCAGATTCCTTCCAAATTCCTCATCTACTCTTCTTACTTTCCTTCACTACTCTCTTCACCACCCTCTTTAGATGAAGCCTACAGTGAAATTAGATGAAGCCTACAACAAGATCAACGTCCTCACCATGAAGCTGGAATCACTCCAAGAGTTTGTAACACTCAACGTTGGAGTACCACAAACTTCAATTGTCACCGCAACTCCAGCAGCCACCAACGCCCCAACGTCAACTGCCAACAATTCAACGCCTACAGTAGCCACTTCAGCTGATGTTTCCGATACTCAAGATACAAATAGTGACTCTCTTCCCCCTCAAGACAACTTCCGTGTCGTGAGGAACAACGTTTGCCCCAAGACCAGGAAACACATACCGATTACCGAGTGTCAAAACCGTTTCCAGATACTCGCAGACTCAGATGACGAAGAGGAAATAGAAGAAGTCCGGCTCGTGGGAGACTCGATGATACGTGGTCAGCTCACAGAGTTTTGCGCCAGGGCACCTAAGACCAGGAAGCGTTTTTGTATCCCTGGTGGTGGTGTGGATGACGTAGTAGCAGCAGTTGACGAAGTATCAAAGCTGGCCCCTGCTAATACAATGTACGTCATCCACGTTGGATCCAACGATGTACAGCGAACCCGGTCGGAAGATTTGCTTTTAAAGTACCAGCAGCTGATCAAGTCGTTTAAGGAGAAGTCATCAAGGATCATCGTCTCAGGAATCGTCCCCCGTCTCGGTGTAGAGAGCCGATTTTACAACATAGCCACCAGCACAAATCGTTGTCTAGCAAACCTCTGCAGGAAGGAGAACGTGGGATTCGTCGACACCTGGGACAATTTCTACTACGATGACTATTTGTTTTCGGACGATGGAGTTCATCTGAACCAGGTGGGAGCAGCACGTTTTGGGCGTCTTCTCAACGATGCAGTGAAGGATTTTCGGAGAAGAAATCGACTCAGCACAGGACAACCAGGAAGGAGGACCGAAGACAGCGAGGACGGCAACCTACAAAGGAATTAAATACTAATCCGTCAAGAACCGCGAATTTGGATAAAGCTCCACCAACACGACCCAAATTCAAAACCGTCAGGGATAACGACCGAGGACCGAGGACAGCCACGAATGTAAATGTAGATCCGACCAGAACCAAAAATTCGATGAAAGAACGTTCTGCGAGTTCTAAAACCGCAACTTTAAAGGTTTTCTATGCAAACGCTCGTAGCATACGCAATAAATTTTCAGATTTAGAGGAACTAGTGTTTACAGAAAATTATGATGTGATTTGCATAACAGAATCTTGGCTCAATACAGAAGATAGAGACTTTTTAGCAGAGTATTCACTTCCCGGTTATGTAATGTTTGAGAACAGCCGAATAAATAAAAATGGAGGTGGCGTTTTATTTTATATCAAAGAAAGTCTTAACCCGACCCTCGTGTCAAAACCTCAAATTGTGAACGTCGACACATCTTTTGTGCTAATAAAGAATAATAAAGGTACAAAAATAATACTTGCGTTAATATACAGACCTCCAGCTCAATCAGTGCAAATTGACCGAGAAATTTACGAACAAATTGCAGATGTAAGTAACTCACAAGATACCGTAATTTTTGGCGACTTTAATTTACCTGTGACCAAGTGGGGCGATACTCTTACTTCACACTCCGGACATGACTTGTATACGAACTTGCAAGAGAGTTCGCTTTATCAATTTGTTCGAACGCCGACCCGTGGTAATAACGTTCTTGACATTGTACTTGCAACAAAAGAAGAATTGATAGAGAATTTGAATGTTGGTGATGAATTCAGTAACAGCGACCATCGTACGATAACTTTCACTTTAAAGTTTACTAGTAACGAACCAAATAGTAGCATCGAAAAAGTCCCTAATTTCAAGAAAGCAAACTTTCATAAACTTAGAGCTATGTTTAAAGAAACTGACTGGAGCTTTTTAATTAACAATAACGACATAAATACATCTTGGAAGTTATTCGAAACCACTTACCTAAAAGCAGTGCAAGACTGCATACCATCGAAAATACGGCGTCCAGGCCATAATAATAAGCCCAAATGGTGGAATAAAGATATTTCAAACTGCCTGCTTGCTAAAAAAATTTGCTAATGATAGATTAAAATCCTCACAAAATGACGAAGAACGGGTGAAATTTGTAGAGCTACGACGCAAAGCCAAAAAGTTAATTAAGCAAAGTAAAAAGACCTTAGAGTTACATATTGCGAATCAAAGTAAAACAAACCCGAAAGAATTCTATAGTTATATCAGAAAGAAAAAAGTAGTTACTTCAACTGTTGGACAGTTAGTCGATGAAAAAGGAGAATACACCAAAGACGAAGTACAAATGAGTAATGCCCTCAATACCTTCTTTGCATCAATTTTTACAACAGAATACCTCAGTGATATCCCTACACCATCGCCGATTCAGATTGATAATTCAGATGTTCTAAGCAATATCACCGTTACAGAGAGAGAAGTATTGAATTGTTTAGATAAACTCAAGGTAAATAAAACGCCAGGACCTGATACAATCTCGCCTAGAGTTCTAAAGGAAGCTAAGAATGAGCTCTCCAAACCACTGACATTACTATTCAATAAATCCTTGCAGTCTGGAACTATGCCTGATCAGTGGAAGCTAGCCAACGTAACACCGATATTCAAAAAAGGCAGCAAATCCCTACCCAGTAACTATCGTCCAATTAGCTTAACCTCAGTTGTATGTAAAATGCTAGAAACGGTCATACGAGACAGACTCGTAAATCACTTAGAGGAAAATAACATACTTAAAGATACTCAACACGGCTTTCGTAAAAAACGTTCCTGTTTAACAAACCTCTTAGACTTCTTCCACGATATCCTCAACCTCTACGATGAAAGTAAAGCTGTAGATATTATATACCTTGATTTTCAAAAGGCCTTTGACAAAGTTCCCCACAAACGTTTACTGCTAAAACTAAAAGCGCATGGAATACAAGACGGTGTGTTGAAATGGATAGAAAATTGGCTCAGCAACAGAAAGCAAAGGGTAGTCATAAACGGTAAGGCATCTAAATGGACCAATGTAAGTAGCGGGGTACCCCAGGGATCGGTACTAGGACCAATTCTCTTTCTAATTTACATCAACGACATAGATGAGGGTCTCACCTGCACAATCTCAAAATTTGCTGACGATACAAAAATTGCAAATAGCGTACTCTCAAAAGAACAAGTTGACGATATGCAACACAATCTAGATAAATTGTCATGTTGGGCCCAAATTTGGCAAATGAGTTTCAATGCGGATAAATGTAAAGTACTACATGTCGGATACCTAAATGAGAAAGCAAACTATTCGATGAATGGCACTCAGCTTAAGAATGTAAACAGAGAAACTGATCTGGGAGTAACAATATCGAGTAACCTAAAACCGAGTCAACAATGTTCAGAAGTTGTTAAGAAGGCAAACAAAATAATTGGCTTTATAGGCAGGTCATTTGAGCATAAATCCAAAGAAGTTATCCTAACCCTTTACAATTCCTTAGTCCGCCCTCTTCTGGAATACTGCGTTCAATCCTGGTGCCCTTATTACCAAAAAGATATAAACAAGCTAGAACGAGTTCAACGTAGAGTTACCAAAATGATACCTAGCCTAAAGAACAAACCATACGAAGAGCGTCTTAGAGAATTAAATCTATTTCCTTTAACCCAGCGCAGATTAAGAGGCGACTTAATTCAAGTGTTCAAAATCATCAAAGGCATCGACAATATGAACTGTAGTAAGTACTTCACTATCGACCAATCTAATTACACGCGGGGAAACGGTTGCAAAATTATTGGTAAATCTTTTAACTCGCACGAATCTAAGAATTTCTTCTTCAATCGAGTTGTCAACTTGTGGAATGGGCTTCCCCGAGACGTTACAGACTGCAGCACCGTTGATTCATTTAAATTCCGCCTAGACAAATATCTCGCATCAAACCCGCGACTGACTGCGTATGTAAATGAATAACTTTATCCTCCCCTCAGTTACTAACCCATATGTCCCCTACTAACTTCCTAGTCCTGCCACGTTAGTGGCAGGGCAGTAGTTCCCTTTCCAATGTTCCCTTACCCACTCTAAACCACTGTTTGGACACTGGATCCTCAGTGTTTTGGAGGACAAGCAGCCTAGAAGGGTCACTAGATCTGTTGTTGCTTGATTTCCTTTGTACTCCTTTGTACTCCTTTGTACTTTGTACTCTTACTCTCCACGTACCTCGCTCGTTTCTGTCTCTCGGAATCTTCATTCCCTCTACTACCCAACCACTCTCTATATGCTTTCTTCTTTTCTTCCACAGCTATTCTTACCTCTTCTGTCCACCATGCTGTACCTTTCACTCCCCTCCCTCTTCTCCTCACTCCACACACCTCCTCACATGCTGCACAGATCTCATCCTTAAACACCTTGCTCATCTCCTCCACTTCCTCCATAACTTCCAGGTCGAACCCACCTAGTCGTCTTTCCACTGCTCTCTTGTACTCCTCCCTGACTTCCTCCTCCTGCAACCTCTCCACCCTCCTCACCATTCCACCCTCCTCTCGCCTCCCTCCCGCTCTCCTCACCCACTTCTTTTGTATCCTAACCTTAGCTACCACTACATAATGATCAGACAGACCCCCTCCAATACCCCTATACACCCTAGCATCCATCACAGATTTCTTCATTCGTTCATCCACACATACATAATCAATCAATGACTTTCGTTCCACCACTGTCTTATCCTTCATCGTCAACATCCGTTTCCACGTGTACCTGTGGATCATTCTGTGTCGGAAGAAGGTGTTGGCTATCCACAGCCATATATATTATATATATATATATATTATATATATATACAGTATATATATATATATATATATATATATATATATATATATATATATATATATATATACCGGAACAAACTGGCTATGACTATTTATTGTGGGTATGTATTGATATGTTTGCATACTTTACTGCATTGTGCTAGGCCCGGCTAGGGTCTATGCAAAACTGTATGTGAGAGAGAGAGAGAGAGAGAGAGAGAGAGAGAGAGAGAGAGAGAGAGAGAGAGAGAGAGACTATGACTGGGATGAATAATAATATGACATGTATGCAAAAAGATACTCTTCGAGGTCTTGCTAATGTGAATAACAAGTAAAAATATAGATCATTGCAAGGGTTATATATTCATGACACAACAATTAGGTTACATAACAAGTGCAAAATACTCTATTGACAATTATATAATATATTGACAATTATATAACAACAATATTATATCATATCATTGTGTTACCAGCCGTTTTATCCTTCCTATGGGCTAGGTGGAGGGTAACAAAGGAGATCATTAAGGAGGCAGGGGTAAGTAGGTCAGGTAGGAAGGCTGGTCGGGAATATAGCTGAGGGAAGTCACAAATAACAAGAGGAATAAAGGTGAGTTGCCGATTCACTGTGAGGGCACAAAGGCTGGGTGAAATAATAGCTGAGACATGGTGGATGAAAGATATGGATGAAACATGATGGATGGCATATTAGCTGAGAAAATGTTGGATGAAATGATAGCTGAAATATGTAGATGCAATAATAGCTGAAACGTGATGGATGACTTAATAGCTGAACAATGTAGAGGAAATATTAGATGGAAAATGGTGGGTCAAATGATAGTTGAGCCTAGGTGGATGAAATAATAGCTGAAAAATGGTGGATGAAATAGTAGCTGAGAAAATAATGGGTGAAATTTAAGCTGACAAAATAGTGGACAAAACAGTAACTGAATAGTGATGGATGTCATGTTAACTGATTTTTTTTGGATGTAATAATAGCTGATAAATGGTGGATGACATATTAGCTGAAATATGGTGAACGAAATAATAGCTGAATCATGGTGGATTGAATAATAGCTGAAAATGGTGGATGATATATTAGCTGAACCATGGTGGATGAAATAATAGCTGAAACATGATGGGTGAAATATTAGTTGACAAATTGTTGGATGAAATATTAGCTGAACAATTATGGATGACATATTTGCTGATTTTTTTTTTTTGGATGAAATAATAGCGGAGACAGGAAGGTACGTTGGGACAATTTGAAATACATTGCCATTCAGTTGTCGTTCGTCGTTCCCTAAGCTGCCTAGCCGAAAACAGCCCCGTCATGTCTTAACCTGTTGAGCCCCATCCAAAAAGTAACTAAATGTAACACCCAGCCCCAGGCATTATTCATATATGTTCTTTTATTTTAAATATATTAAACAAAATAGGGTGGACCAAGGTGGTCTCTGTTGGCTGCAAACTTTGTCCCATATCCTAAGCTACCATGTTTACAAATCTGAGACCCCTACAAGCCTTTTGTGAGGCTTAAAATGATTTTAATATGGCAAAAATAGCCGACGTCCAACGGACGTGGCTGGGGCTGTACGTTACATAAGTAGGCATCGCTGGGGCTGGATGGGTTAAGCCCATTGCCAGTGTAGATAAAATATAACAAGTTTTATCACTCTATTTTTAGTAGTGGGTGTGGGCATAATATAGTGCAACAAATTCCTATATTTTATCATGCACCTTTTCTATTTAAAACAAAATATGTATATAGAACTTTTGACCTTTTTCTTTGATTGTGAACATATCTCCCTTGTATTGTTTATGTTTATACTGATATAATTATTCCTTTATCCTGCTGCAAGCTTATTCTATCATGTTGTTCATTAAATCACATACTAGTCTGTATATTATTTCACAGTGTAATCCAATAATTGGATTTCTTACGTAATGCTGCATGTAAATAATGGAGAAAAAAAAATTTAAAAATATTCTGCTACCCTGCCTTCGTGTATCATATCAAAATATAGCTAATTTACAACCACTAATATATTGCGTACCAAATTGTCAACCTATATACCTACTGATGTGCCATATACATTAGCCTGGCCTCACCATCACCCAGTCACCTTAGAACATGGAGTGAATGGGAAGCCACCAAGAGACCTCAGGGACTGGGGTCCACAGCATTGTGGATAACAATGTCTCTCTCTTCTCCCATTCGAGGGTTTCATTCTTGCTCTCAACATTCTGACAAATATTTGGTTCTACCAATGCTGGTGGCCAACAATCCAGCAAGTCACTTAGCAGTGTTATAATATCCTGGCTCTTTGTTAACTGAATAAATTCGTCTAATAGCAGCCAGATAGAATAAAGTTAATATAACGGCATCGACAATGAAAAAGTTAAAAGTATCTGTATCCAGCACCTTTATTCTTCCTTCACTAATTACTGTCCTTAATGGTCTCTACTAGTGTCCACATTAATCTTTGTAAATTTTCCTAATGCCCCTTTCCTTCCTGCTTCCAGTTTCTTTGCGGCTTTCATCTCTACCATGCAACATATAGTTTCTTTGCGGCTTTCATCTCTACCATGCAACATATAGTTTCTTTGTGGCTTTCATCTCTACCATGCAACATATAGTTTCTTTGCGGCTTTCATCTCTACCATGCAACATAGTTTCTTTGCGGCTTTCATCTCTACCATGCAACATATAGTTTCTTTGCGGCTTTCATCTCTACCATGCAACATATAGTTTCTTTACGGCTTTCATCTCTACCATGCAACATATAGTTTCTTTGCGGCTTTCATCTCTACCATGCAACATATAGTTTCTTTGCGGCTTTCATCTCTACCATGCAACATATAGTTTCTTTGCGGCTTTCATCTCTACCATGCAACATATAGTTTTAGATTAATTGTTTATGTATTTTATCCTGAATCTCTCTCCATCTTTCAGGAAAAAAAAAATCCTATTAGGTACCACGCCTTCGCATATTGCTATTTTCGACTTGTATACGTATATTCTTATTCCGTAACTGATATATAATATTAATCTGTCTAACAGAATGTAGCCAACGCATACATACGTTATACTTATGATATACACAAAATTCAATATGTAGGCGATTGCACAGTGTGTTAATCAATGAATAACATTGTATATGTAGTTACTTAGCAATATAGCCCACATCGTCGACCTAGCTAAATGCATAAAGGCAATCAATTAAACTGATAAACCCGATTGATCCACACACCAGGTTCATTTATGCCCGGTGATAGTGTCGGGTAACAATATTATCACCAGCACTTGATACTGTTTTCGACATGTGCAATATTGTTTCGGAACACCAACACTCTTTACTAATAACGTCATCAAGCATACTAACTATTCTATGACTTGCCAACAGCTAAGTGATTAGGATCCGATTACGAATTTTATTTTGTATTTTATGGCTATTATTAGACGATTATTAGGAAGTCAGAGGGTTAATTGAGGTAGTCTTTACCCATATAATTCAGACATATAATTTCTAAACTATGTAAAATCGTCTAACGATAGCCAGAATAAAATGTCAAAATGCGTTAAGGGGCTAGTGGCTGGGTTTTTGGTTTATTAAATCGTGTATTCATTTATTTTTTAGTTTCCTCGCTAGACCTCCATCAAGCTTAGAAAAAAAAAACTAGATATATATGTACATTTTTCGGTAGAAAAATGTCCGGGCCGAAGGCCGATTAATCTAAAAGTGACAGGCTCGCTATCGCTCATCAGGAAAATATCGATACCTAAATGGCACGAAAGGTCATCAAAATGACAACGAAATGGGGCGATAGGTATATAAATCGCCAAACTAATGGGCCGAACGTTATAAAATCTGAAAACTAATGGGGCTAAGCACGAGGAAGAAGGGGGACCAAAGAAAACGGCCGATGTCCCTTTAAAGCGATACTAATATTACCGTCGTAGAGCAACACCATAGTCTCACCAGCACAACAACACAATGTACTGTACGTTACAAAAAGGGGAAGTGGAAGCCAGGGAATTGGTTGTTGCGTTGATTCTGGCATTTATACGTTATCGCCTGGGAACCGAGAGAGAGAGAGAGAGAGAGAGAGAGAGAGAGTGAGAGTGAGTGAGAGAAAGTTTGAATAAGATTGAGAGTAAGTGAGGGAGAGAAAGTGTGTGTGTGTGTGTGTGTGTGTGTGTGTGTGAGAGAGAAAGATTGGGAGTAAGTGAAAGAGAGAGTGTGTGTGTGTGAGAGAGAGACTGAGTGTGAGCGATTGCCAACTTATTTCATATTTATTCTGGAATATTGTGTTGCTCATAAATGATATAAAGTGGGTATTGATTGTACTGTAGGATAAACAAGAACAATATCAAATTTTGCTCCGTGTGTGTGTGTGTGTGTGTGTGTGTGTGTGTGTGTGTGTGTGTGTGTGTGTGTGTGTGTGTGTGTGTGTGTGTGTGTGTGTGTGTGTGTGTGTGTGTGTGTGTGTGTGTGTGTGTGTGTGTGTGTGTGTGTGTGTGTGTGTGTGTGTGTGTGTGTGTGTGTGTGTGTGTGTGTGTGTGTGTGTGTGTGTGTGTGTGTGTGTGTGTGTGTGTGTGTGTGTGTGTGTGTGTGTGTGTGTATACTCATTGCCATTACCTACTATAAATTAAAACTATAATTACATCACGTGAAATAAAAACTCATTTAGGATAAAGGATACAAATAAAAAGGAATCCGTGTTTAACGTATCTACATAACTTACTGCTGCTACTATCAACATTAATACTAATATTATCACCATCATTATTTGCTGTTTTTAATAGTTTTACTATTTACTATAAAATAATATTAGTACCAATAATAGAGTAACTGATAATTCTTTATGCTGAGAAACAATAGAAATACATGTTATGTATTTCCATAAAGAAAGATGAAAGTATTTCCTATACTATATAGCTTCATTACTTTTTGTTACACATGTATCATCTATCTATCTGTCTATTGCCGGACGCCGTGATTCCCGAAGAGGTGACCACGAACGAAACGCCCTCATGCACCTCTGTCCCCAGTCAGTCGACGTCCCTCCTCCCATCCAGCACCGCTTTCACGCATGTATCATAGAGAATATTAATATTAACACAAAAACGGACGAACAGCAACACGAGAAACCAACCGAGATCGCCGACATTTTGTATATAAATGTGTTTCCATATGAAGAAGCACCACCCGTAGTAATTTATGTGTCATTCTATATCACGGTATAATGACACCAGACAATGATATAAATACCACAGTTGTAATCATTAAGGACAGACGAAATGCATAACATATTTGGATCCTTGTCAATACTCAGTCAACCTTCCCTCACCACATCATCCTCGTTTCACCCTCGCAGAAACCACTCACTCGGATTTGTTGTTTTAACCCCTTGAAGATTATGACGCGTTTTAGCAATATATTCTGGCTATTATTAGACGATTATATTCAAAAGACAAAGGGTTAATTGAGGCAGTATTTACCCTTTTAATTCCCATAGATCCTGCCAAAGCTATATGAAAGCGTCTAATGGTAGCCAGAATAGACTGTCAAAGTGTGTCGCATTCCTCAAAGGGTTAAGGGAATTTAGCGTAATTTTCCATTGCTCATATGTACTCACGCTCATACAACGCCAGAGCCAGTAACATAACTCCACACAAACACGCAGCACTCCCCCCCCCCCCCCCCCTCCGCCCTCTCCTCCAGTTCTCGGTACTGTATAATTAATTTCATTGGGGGTGTTTGGTGTTGTGGTGAAATTAATAAAAATAAAGATTATACAGTACTAACATTTCTTTGCAACTGTTGACACACAGTTGCAGAAACATTGAAGCCTTTTCAGTTGCACACATACTGTCCTAAGCCCTCACGTATTGTGACACTACCAACCACTCTTACAACCAAGTCCAAATAGCCTTTCATTAAATCCCGGAATCTACTCTTTACCACCAGTCTTTCATTTGTTGGTGCTTAAAAAAGGCTTCTTATCTTTACTCTCATGTATACTTTTGGCAGTGTTCTACTTTTCTGTTCCGCTGATGATTATTTACCATTACGTCCACTTGTATTCACTATTTCATGTTTGTTTTCAAATTGTATTCTTAACATACTTGTTTTAACTGTTTGTAAAGACAATGTAAAGAGTTATTGATTGAAAACCATATCGGTAGCTCAGTCCTCGTTTCTCGCTAGTATTAGTTACTCTATCGTTCTATGTACTGATGTATTCAAACAATTGCATCATATATTATCAGTGTAAGATATTGTATAGAATTTTACAAACGGCATCACTCAGACCAGTCACACCAGTGGAAAGCAGGTATTTTGAGTACAGTTTTCTGTTTATCGGTAGAGCGAATACATCTGTCATCGTAGGTGGAGGTATGCGTTCTCCTTGAGTGTCCCTCTAGTTCTTTGTGGATGACCAATTTATAACAATTGTTCGACTGTCTCATAATTGCCCACTTGCGAATTTAAGGTTATAAGGCAGTTGTTGCCTTAAAAATAGATATTTAACAAAAATGCAACAATAATGTAGTTCTCCGATGGTTAGAAATAATAGTGAATTTGACTGTATGTATGTATAGATGTCACGACAACCCCATTTAAGGTAGTCAATCTGTTAACCCGTTCAGTACCAGGGACGTCCTTTTCATCATATTCTGGCAACTATTAGACGATTGTATACAGCTGATGAAGGACCTTAGGCAATAATATGGCTTCAAACTATATCAACCAACCCTTTTTTCTACCACAGTTCCTTCCTAAGCTGTATTATCTCTTGACCACGACTGTACATGGAGTGTTCAGGAAATGGAATACCAGTCGGTGTTTAACCCCTTTTGTTCCAGCGACGTCTTTCTCATTGTATTTTTGCTATATTCAGACGATTTTGTGCAGTTTAAGAAGGATCTGTGGAAGCGAAAAGGATTAAGTGAGATAGTCCGAATCTTGGTAATTCTGGAGTCCCTTTTTAAACTGAATAGAACAAAAAATAGTAGCCAGCATATAGTTAAAAGGACGGAACCTGTACTACAAGGGTTAAGTTTAGGGGAGATGGGTCGTTTTTTTCCTGGCCCCCCTTCTCCCTCGTGCTTAGCTCCATTAGTTTTCAGATTTTAAGACGTTCGGCCCATCAGTTTGACGATTTTAAGACTTTTAGCCCTATTTCTTTGTCAATATATAGACCTTTCGTGCCATTTAAGTGTAATTTTTTCCTGTTGAGTGATAGTGAGCCTGTAATTTTAGAAGGAATTACCGGCCTATCGAAAAATATACAAATTTATCTTGAAAGGGGGTATAGGGAGTGTTTTTATTTTTAAAGCTTGATGGAGGACTAGGGAGGAAACTATATATATATATATATATATATATATTGTGACGCACCCAGTGCGTGGCAACGCAACCTGATTGTACTCCTTGGTACTCCACTGTACCGCCCGTACCACTGTACCGTGCTGGCTACCGTCAGCAGCTATGTATATTGAGTGTGACAACTTATAACTATGTTCTTTGTATCTCTGCAAAGGTCTCGTCATGTGCTAACCAGTGGTGGGTTTTGTTTTAAGCCATGTCGAGACCTTCCATTTAATATGTAGTATCAATAGAGAAGTTGATAGATAAGACAATGGGAGTTCAGAGAGAGAGAGTGAGTTAGGCTTCAGAGCGAGAGGGTAGCAACGCGCCACGCTGCCGGGGGGGGGTGGTTGCCAGACGTATTGACTGGTTGGCAGCCTTGCGCTTATAGCTGGGCGCGACAGGGTTGGTAGTCCATTGCCGCCTGCCTATGCTGCCTGGGCTGCCCATGTTGTCGTACAGCACATTGCTTGGAGGCTCGCTGTGTGTTCCATGATCAGGTTGCCTAGAACCTTTGAGATTCTAACATCCCTTGCCCTCTCTCCCAATTTCTCACGGTTGCACTCTTTCTCTCTGACGACATTACTCTCATTTCATTCTTCTCTCTATTTAAATGCATAACCTTCCCTTGAGGTCCTAAAGGAGTTTCAGCACTCACCTCTCGTATTACTATTAGGACAAGCATATATTTACATGTATTAGATTTAAGGGGTTAATGTGAACAGCGATCTTCTTGATGAGGATA
Organism: Lithodes maja; assembly: GCA_037953745.1. Taxonomy (NCBI): domain Eukaryota; kingdom Metazoa; phylum Arthropoda; class Malacostraca; order Decapoda; family Lithodidae; genus Lithodes; species Lithodes maja. The sequence goes on along the minus strand of JBAKBP010031235.1, from coordinate 10,401 downwards.
GTTGGTGAACGTTCTACATGTTCACGAGTTATATGCCCAGCTCATCATCCAATTTGTGACTAGACTAGTGCCATGTGTAAGAGCCCGACCATGCCCAGGAGTTGTCTGTAGAGGGGCGAGGACTTAGCCTTGATTTGCCTACCGAGCCAGGAGCGAGTGCAGTACCAGAGACTACAGCTCGCTCGTAGTGCCGGTATAGTAGAGTAACGTAATTTATCTGTCCTTGTGTTCTCTGCAGTCTTTTCCTGGGTTCTCGCTTTCGGTGCTGGGACTCGTTGTTCCTGTGACTTGGCCTGCTAGCTAGAACACATGGGGATGATGAGTGGGTTATATCTTTATTTTACTATGCATTGCAGCTCTCTTTAAGTTTATGTATATAACACTTTACAATACACATTACTCACACACAAGACAACACTATTAATACTTTCATGTATCAATTAACTGCACTGTCGTTTTGCTGCTGTGTCCGGAGTTCCGTTGCGTAGGGCGCATACGGACTCAGAGGGGAGACAGAGTGAGAGAAGCGAAGTAGCCTATGCGGTAGTAGGCTACCGGCGCAGTACTGTTGCCTGCAACCTTTTAGTTATTCCAAGTATAGATTCATTATTATAATAAGTGACTACTATTTATGTTCCTTCCATGTGTATTATTAGGTATCTACTGGATCATGAACATCTTGTATGCTACATGCTAGTGCATGTTAGTAGGGGACAGTTATTCTAGTGCACGCGCTTTCAAGTAGGCGTGTACATTTGTCATTTAGCATTTCACTGTCATACCTTTAGCCTGCTTCTATTCTACATTATTAGAGGCTTAATATTAACGTAGTTTCTTGAGTATTGCATTTCTTTAGTCATAACGTAACCTATAAATGTCTGAGGGAGTTTAGCCTCATAGCCTACCCCTGTTGTACACTTTCGCCGAGTTAAGGTACCTCGTTACCATAGACGATAACTCTGTAGGGCGTTGGTGCTTTTGTTGTCTGGAGCATATAGTATTTGGGACTGGAATCGAGCGTGTCGTTGTCACACAAGCCATTTCTGTCCTACGATCAAGAATCCCGAATATGTATTGCCGATCCAGCCGTAACAATATATATATATATATATATATATATATATAATATATATATATATATATATATCTATATATATATATATATACAATAAATAAGGACATAAATACGCCCATCCTCCCTTAAGGTTTCCAAGAATTTATCTAGAAGGGGGATCTAAAGGATGTTTCTTTGGGTTTGATGGAGATCTAGGGAGGAAACTAAAGTAAACAAATCGATATATGATATATATAATAGACCAACAAATACACCCTTCCTCCTTAAGCTTCTTCATGTTCTCTTCCACAACCAGCTTTGCTTCTCAGTGTCTGTCCCCAGTTCACTTTAAGGGGAGATGGGCATTTTTTTTTGGGGGGGTCTATTAATTAATTTATCCCTATATTTCTTAGTTTCCTCGCTAGACCTCCATCAAGCTTAGAAAAACATCCCCTAGACCCCCCTTCAAGATCAATTTGTAAATTTTTCGGTAGAAAAATGTCCCTGCCAAAGGCCGGTTCCTCTTAAAATATCAGGCTCGCTAGCGCTCGCCAGGAATATATCTACACGTAAATGGCACCAAAGGTGTTAAAATTGACAACGAAATTGGGCGAAAGGTGTTATAATCACTAAAGTAATGGGCCGAACGTCTTAAAATATAAAAGCTATTGGGACTAAACATGAGGGAGAAGGGGGGCCAGAAACCCGACCCATCCCCCCCTTAAAATGTTCTGTCTTCCTCTCTCCACCTCCAAAACCTGCCCCCTGCTCCCTCCCCGCCCCCCCCTCCCCCTTCCCCTGCTACAGATCCTTCCCCACCCTTCTTCCTGGTCAAAGTTTCGCTTCCTCGTTCAACTTCCCTTTGCCTCTCTATCCTACCTTTTCCTCGGGTGTCCTATAAAATGCATGAGCCAAATGGGGTTGTCAGTAGTTTACCTTTCTGAGAGGGAAATGCTCATGACATTTTTCTGAAAGCTTTACATGCGCTGATAAGATATGAAGTGTACATGATTACACTCTGGATCAATGTTGTTTCCGAGTGTACATGAAGTGTATCTAGTCAAGTTATCCAAAAAATATGTTGTTTATAAGTGACCATCCACATATATTTTTAGATTCGTATAGGTCTATGTATAGGTCTATGTATAAGAATCTATGTAATAGGTCATTGTATAGGTCTATGTATAGGTCTATGTATAGGTCATTGTATAGGTCATTGTATAGGTCTATGTATAGGTCTATGTATAGGTCTATGTATAGGTCTATGTATAGGTCTATGTATAGGTCTATGTATAGGTCATTGTATAGGTCATTGTATAGGTCTATGTATAGGTCTATGTATAGGTCTATGTATAGGTCTATGTATAGGTCTATGTATAGGTCTTTATATAGGTCTATGCATAGGTCTATGTATAGGTCATTGTATAGGTCATTGTATAGGTCTATGTATAGGTCATTGTATAGGTCTATGTATAGGTCATTGTATAGGTCTATGTATAGGTCTATGTATAGGTCATTGTATAGGTCTATGTATAGGTCTATGTATAGGTCTATGTATAGGTCTATGTATAGGTCTATGTATAGGTCATTGTATAGGTCTATGTATAGGTCTATGTATAGGTCTATGTATAGGTCTATGTATAGGTCTATGTATAGGTCATTGTATAGGTCTATGTATAGGTCATTGTATAGGTCTATGTATAGGTCATTGTATAGGTCTATGCATAGGTCTTTGTATAGGTCTATGTATAGGTCATTGTATAGGTCTATGTATAGGTCTATGTATAGGTCTATGTATAGGTCATTGTATAGGTCATTGTATAGGTCTATGTATAGGTCTTTGTATAGGTCTATGTATAGGTCTGTATAGGTCTGTATAGGTCATTGTATAGGTCTATTGTTATGACCGGGCACTCGGGTACACTAGGGCTCTTACACAGGACTCGAGTATGGCTCGCTGCCACAACGGAAACACACGATCCCAACCCCAGAGTACTGCCAGCCGAACAAAAAACGCCACTACCCTCCAGAGTTCTATCTGCTATAACGGGGTATACAAGAACTCGGTACTAGCGTTTCACACAACGGACTAATAACAAGACGGGAGTTATCTAGTCTGGTCAACAATCAAACAAAGAAGAAAGTACTACAACACTAAAGAATAGTGTTGGCCGAAGCCGAAGTAATCCACCCTTGAACTAAGAACTTAAGAAGTCCTCCACCCTCTACTTCGGATCGGCACTATTACGTTACGTTAAACAATAGTCCTCGAGCATCAAGCAAGGAATCTTCTGATAAGTTAGATGCTTCTCGAATACTCGTAAGAAGTAAGTATCGGATTTTGAACAGCAATTTAATGAATAACTCACTGGTAATTAAAGGCTTTAAATTGACATAAGAAGAATTATAAGAATAAGCAATAGGATATGGCAAACATTAAGAAGAAGTACTCCGACAAGCACTGGCAATAGCCTACTAAGATTGTGCTCGTGGGCCACTAATCTCTGAAGTAGCTAAGCGTGCCACACATGAAATCAATAGTGCTTAAACAATAATATACATAAGGAGAAGCTTCAATACTATGCTGTATCTGCTGGTCGAGCAAAGTCTAGCTGGGATATCTAAGGTTAAGAGACAATGGCTGAGCAAGCGGCTCGTAGCCTAGCGAGGTCCTTAAGACTGTGCGGCCAAATTACGGTAATTGACGGGATGCTCTCTTGAGAGATCCAGATCACTAGTATCTGGTTCTCTCCTGGCGATCCTCTCAAAGTCAAGCAAATGAGATAGCACAGTGTTGGGTGGCACAGGCAAAAGCCCTCACTCGCAACACAGTGCTAAACTCCCACGGTACACAATCAAAAAGACCCCCCAGGCTTCCCACGTCTCCGTTGCAATTGTGCTGGTTCAACCAACCTAGCACTCATAGGAAATCACAACTCGAGGAACCCTATCCCAGTCTAGCATTACCTAAACCAGCAGAAAACAGGAACATGAATAATAGTACACAGGGAAATGCATATACGAGTGCAACAAACATCAATCAATCCTATTCTAGTTAACCCTTCCAAAAATAGGCTATCTAACAGGCACTTATCTCGTGAGAACTCAAGCGATAATACTTTGGCTGACTAAATCTGCACCAAAGGGGTCATTGAGGTTATAAACAGGGACGAGAAGAGAAGAAGGTAGGCTGTTCAGAGAGTAGAGAAAGTTCACATCAGTCGGAAGAATATGGATAGTTGCAAGGGATATGAGAGGTCGCTTTGCCTGATGAGTTCTGAAGCATGGTGGCAAAAACCTCTCTTTTTATACTCGGCCCTCTAGCGGCATATCTCAAACTACTTAAGGACCGCCCACTGGCAATCATGACGTCATATTCTCTCAATCTGGGATTGACAAAGAACTTCCCACGCGCTGAAAGGGAGGAAGGGAGGAGGGAATTAGGCCTACCGGCCCGCGTGGCGCACTCACCGACCCCACGCCACGTAATATCCCTCCTCTCATCATTACATACAAGTCCCACACACAATACTTATATCTAATGATATAAAATAGAACTCGTTGACTTAGAAGAAAACAAAATACATAATGATAATACTTATAGTACAACGGTTCACATAAACTGAGTTAGGAAACTCTACACAGACTACAGCCAAAGTTCCTGCCCTGACGATCCTAGCGAGAGTGGGGCCTGACTGGGCGTTCTGTACAGCATGCTCATACTCGACATGCGTCACACCTCCCCCAAGATTTTACTTGCTCAACCCTGAGCTAAAATCTGATATACAGAACCCCATCAAACCCCTCACACCCAGCGACCGCATGGCACTAAAACAACGCTGAGTTTATCACTAAAACACATCTTATAAAAAAAAATTCACATTTCATAACTCCTCCCAACAATAGTAAAAGACACAATATCATGCTCCCAGAGCGAGCTTACAGCAGCTCAGCCGTTTGATAGTTCGTGGACTACTCAAACCTTATAGGCTATGACAAACTTATACAATTATCTTCATCAAAAAGAAAGAGCTTTTTATATGATTTTTATATTTTAATATGTTTTTTCCCGGCTGCACTATAAGGGCAGCCTATTTTTCTTCTATACCAAACGCTCAACTCCTGCTTTACGACCCAATACGCTGGGCTACAACCGCGAGCCAACAAGCACCAAGCGCAAAATACTACTCAAACCAAAGCAGGAGGCTACCCGTGTGTCAATTTACCCAGGATCATATACCCCTGAACGACCACATGCAACCTCGTTGTCACAACCGGCAATATGGCTTATGTCCAGGTTATATACCAATAACCTTAGTGACCACCTGGTCAGCCTCATATTCCGATTGTGAAACGGGTCCAAGATCTTGAGAGGGCAATGATCTGGGTAAACTACACCGACCGGACCATAGGCTGGAACATAGATCTCGAAATGCCCCAGCGCATCATTGTCCTTTTCACTTTCATTCATCAGGCTCTGACACGTTGCTGGTGCATTCTTAAGTCCGTAGGGCATAACATTGCACTGGTAGGTACTCCCGTCCACAACAAAACCACATACCTCTTTAGCGCGCTCGGACAAAGTTACACGCAACGACCACTCACGACATTCCTTATCCCTCAGATCCTTCGTCCACACGTAATCCAGCTCTGCTTGCACCATAGGCTGTCGAGCAGGATTTATACGGCAGGGAATTAAACTGAGCCTTGCACTATCTCCAGCCTGCATGTCTGATTCTACCCCGTACCTCAGGCCTGGAGAAGCAACAAACATGCGAAAGTACTGCCATAGCCTAGTAAATAACTGCCTTGCACTGTCTCCACGAACAACATGCCTTGTGCCCTCCCACAACCCAGCCGAGACCGCAGCTTCTAACCTGTAGTCTCCCTCCTTCTCCACCTTCGTCCCTAGAACAGCCAGGTCATGAGAGGGACAATCAGTACCACCCGTGCAGTCACTCCCACAGTTCATTATTGCTAAGGCTTCCCCGCCGATACCGTACATGCGCACCCCCGCATTCCTTGTGACGACATCTGCCTGCGCAGCATCACCGCTTTCAGCGACATGGCCAGATACAGTCGGTCTATGGTAGGGCTGTTGCATTAGACTAGAGCAGCATTGGGAGGCTATGTGACGACCGGGCACTGCGATACCACAGCCGACCCTACCAATCTGCTCAATGTCCTCCTTTTGACCACCACCCTTGGCAGCCATGGGTCGACCCTGACCTGGCAACCATGCCAAGGCCTCGTCGCCCACCTTAAACCACCGAAACAACGAGGCTAACGGTCTTTTAACAGTCACATGACCTGCCTGCGGAACATCTCGCACCGCCCGAGTTGTGAGACTCAGGGGCTCGGCACGACCAGTGGGGTATGAACCGAGCTGGTGCTGGAGTGCTGCACACTGCTGCTCAGGCAGGTGCTCTAGCACTTCCACAGCCACCAGACTCGTGTCCCCCGCCCACTGCTTCGCCGAGACATGACAATCCCTACTCTCCTCCACCTGTGCCCTACTGCCCCCCTCTCCTTCTCCACCTTGGCCGCGGCAGACCAACGCAGGGACAGTAGGCTGCTCAGGTGGTTGCCTCACAAACTCCTCCAACAGGTTCACATGACATGCTTCCCCGTCCTCGTGTTTAATCTCGACAGCACCATTACCACACTTCTGAACTTCCGGATCCTCCAACTGAGCAACCCTTTTTTCTCTCTGTGTGTAACGTTGCTGCCTCTGAGTCTCTTCCGGCCCTACCTCCTCACTAGCTGTGACAGGTCCTGGGGCCTCTCCAGACTCTAACATAGGTGCTAATACTGAATCAACCAGGAGAGCCGCCGAGTCAAAACTCTTAAAACCAACTCCAGCTTTAGCCTCCTCCTGTTGATCGTTCCTCTGCTGGTCTGAAGACGGAGGACTAGGCTGTGACACTTTATCTGCCCGAGCTCGGGTGACAACACACGCCATGGGTTGTGCCTGGCACCGCTCGACACACTCTTGTTCTCCCCCACTCACGTCGGCCGGCCTCTCGGCAACGACTAAGGGTAGAACCTCAGAAGCGGGCATTGCAAAGTCGTTGCCGAGAAGAAGGTCGACGCCCTCCACTGGCAGTTTCTCCACAATCCCAACATCCAATTCACGTGCCACACCATCCACCTCCAACTCCAACCGCACCAGCGGGTATGACCGAGTTGCATTAATACCCTGCACCACTACCACCCGAGCCGCATTTATAGGGTAGCCAGTCAAATTGTTCATCAGAGTCTGGGAAGCACCTGTATCACGCAAGACCTCTACTCCATGCTTGCGCCCCGCCCACATCACGCAACCCCGTCCTCTATGGTCGCAAAAAACATCCTGAGCAGGGTTCGAGCCTCTCAGGTGTTTCTGCATTGGCTGTGCCTCAGCCTCTGACGAACTGCCCCGGGCAAACTCAGAAGACTTCGGAGACACACCAATGTTGCAGGCCAAAGACACAGCTGCTGTAGGTGGTTTGCTAGGACAGACTCTTGCAAAGTGCCCCTTTTCATGACAAAGATAACACTCCAACTCCCCTCTGGGCTTCCCTTGGTACTGGGAAGGGCCCGGCCCCTTCTTAAATGGGACGGTGTTAGTCTTGTGGTCAGTCTTGGTATCATAGCTCTTGTACTTGTTTGCATAATGTATATCACTAACTCGGGGGGGTGGGGCGTCACGCCCCTTGTTACCTGCCTCACTACGCTGGGCAGACCCGCACCCACGAATTAGTGATAGCCGGAGGTCAGCCATCTCAGCTGCCTCCTGTAGAGTTTTAGGGTTCTTTTCTTTAATAGTTAAAGTCATATCTGCACCAGTACACTTATAAAACTGCTCGAGCAGAAACAGCTCAGTCAACTGTTCGGCCGTCTCAGCTTTCTCAGAACGTGTCCAGTTAGCAAGTGCATCTTTTAAGTCCCGGGCATGTTCAAGAAAGGTCGCCTCCCTAGTCTTCGTAACACCCCGAAACTTCAATCGATATGTTTCTGGTTGCAACTCGTATGCCCGTAGGACAGCTCTCTTCAATACTGGGTAGTCAATGCAAGACTCTAAAGGCAGTGCATCATAAGCCTTCAGACCCTTACCCGTAAGTCTTGAGGAGACTAGAGCTGCCCACTTCTCTTCAGGCCAATTATGCTCCCTACACTTCTTCTCAAAACTATTAAAAAATTCTGTGACTTCAGTTTCACTAAATGCCGGCACCAACTTGACTAAGTGGGACAAGGACTGTTCTCTTACTTGGCCCTCACGGCCCATCCGAATCCCTGTCGACTCTGCACGAGTCTTATCTAAATCTATTTGAGCACAATATTTCTCTGAGTCGTACCTAAGCTCAGCCTCGTGCCTCCTGGTCTCATTCTCCTGCCTCCTAACCTCAATCTCATGCTTCCTAGTCTCATTCTCCTGCCTCCTAGACTCAGCCTCAATCTCATGCCTCCTAGTCTCATTCTCCTGCTTCCTAGCCTCATTCTCCATTTTAGCAAGCTCGAGTTTAAATATCATCTCAGGAGACAGGCCGGAAGAGGGAGCTGCCACTACTGAAGGAGGGGGGGCAAGAACTGGGGAACCACCATACGCACCGCCCGAGGGCACTCCAATCTTCCAATGCTCATCCCTCTGTGGGAGAGTGCTAACCTCCGGTAACTGAGTGGACGGCACTGTGGGAGTCGAGTGAGAGGGGATCTGGGGAGGAACCCCCCCAAACGCCCTCTCCTCCGAAACCCCATGTCGCCCACGCAACACCCAGGAAATCAGCTCCCCCTTGGACATCCCTCCTACATTGGATAGACCCAAAACCTTGGCTATCAGGTGCAAGCCATAAACATTCACCCCAGTCAGCCTCTCCTCCGTCACATGGTACTGCTTACTCACAAAAAGTCTAGCATCCTCCTCACTAGTTACTAACGGCACCTCCTCAAATAGCATCTCTCGCTCCTCGTCAATACTAGGGCCCGACATACTGAAGTTCACCAAAAAATTCTCGAGACAAAAGTGTTAAACTCCCTTATGCAAGCACTAATTACTAAATTAACTGGAGTCTCTTAAATGCTCTCCTAATTGCCTTACAAAAAAAAAATATTCTTCAATATGTACGCTAAAGTACGAACAAACAAATGTTGTACAACTCTGCAAAAAATTATACTGTTCACAAAATCCTAAGCAAGGTCGCCATTTGTTATGACCGGGCACTCGGGTACACTAGGGCTCTTACACAGGACTCGAGTATGGCTCGCTGCCACAACGGAAACACACGATCCCAACCCCAGAGTACTGCCAGCCGAACAAAAAACGCCACTACCCTCCAGAGTTCTATCTGCTATAACGGGGTATACAAGAACTCGGTACTAGCGTTTCACACAACAGACTAATAACAAGACGGGAGTTATCTAGTCTGGTCAACAATCAAACAAAGAAGAAAGTACTACAACACTAAAGAATAGTGTTGGCCGAAGCCGAAGTAATCCACCCTTGAACTAAGAACTTAAGAAGTCCTCCACCCTCTACTTCGGATCGGCACTATTACGTTACGTTAAACAATAGTCCTCGAGCATCAAGCAAGGAATCTTCTGATAAGTTAGATGCTTCTCGAATACTCGTAAGAAGTAAGTATCGGATTTTGAACAGCAATTTAATGAATAACTCACTGGTAATTAAAGGCTTTAAATTGACATAAGAAGAATTATAAGAATAAGCAATAGGATATGGCAAACATTAAGAAGAAGTACTCCGACAATGCACTGGCAATAGCCTACTAAGATTGTGCTCGTGGGCCACTAATCTCTGAAGTAGCTAAGCGTGCCACACATGAAATCAATAGTGCTTAAACAATAATATACATAAGGAGAAGCTTCAATACTATGCTGTATCTGCTGGTCGAGCAAAGTCTAGCTGGGATATCTAAGGTTAAGAGACAATGGCTGAGCAAGCGGCTCGTAGCCTAGCGAGGTCCTTAAGACTGTGCGGCCAAATTACGGTAATTGACGGGATGCTCTCTTGAGAGATCCAGATCACTAGTATCTGGTTCTCTCCTGGCGATCCTCTCAAAGTCAAGCAAATGAGATAGCACAGTGTTGGGTGGCACAGGCAAAAGCCCTCACTCGCAACACAGTGCTAAACTCCCACGGTACACAATCAAAAAGACCCCCCAGGCTTCCCACGTCTCCGTTGCAATTGTGCTGGTTCAACCAACCTAGCACTCATAGGAAATCACAACTCGAGGAACCCTATCCCAGTCTAGCATTACCTAAACCAGCAGAAAACAGGAACATGAATAATAGTACACAGGGAAATGCATATACGAGTGCAACAAACATCAATCAATCCTATTCTAGTTAAC
>JBAKBP010031234.1:0-24695 GCA_037953745.1 Lithodes maja | reverse complement strand
GTAGCTGGAAGATGGGGTCCGGGGTAGTGGACCAGTTGATGGTGCCGCGGGAGTGCAGGGATAGCCTACTGAGTTTGGCGCATGACACACCGCTGGCAGGACATTTGGGGGTAAGAAAAACGGTGGCGGCTTTGGGGAAGTTGTTTTGGTGGCCGGGGATGAAGTCTCATGTGCAGTCCTGGATAAACTCATGTGATATTTGTCAACGGGTCGGGAAACCAAACCAAGTTATTCCTAAAGCTCCGTTGCACCCTATTCCTGTAATTGGGCCACCTTTTAGTAAGATTGTTGTTGACATGGTTGGTCCCCTCCCTCCCACAAAGGCTGGTAATAAATTTTTGTTAACCATCATGGATGTTGCCACTAGATACCCCGATGCATACCCCATGAAAAACGGCATGGCTAAGACGGTAGTCAGTAACTTGTTGTGGTACTTTTCAAGGTACGGGTACCCGGAGGAGATTCAGTCTGATCAGGGGTCCAATTTCACCTCCAATCTCTTTAAGCAAACAATGCAACAGCATGGAATACGGGCGGTGGTATCGTCAGCGTATCACCCTGAGAGCCAAGGGGTGCTTGAGCGGTGGCATGCCACCCTTAAAAGCATGCTCAGGTGTTATTGTGCTGATAACGGAAGAGATTGGGATCTTGGATTGCCGTATGTACTGTTTGCTGCTCGGGAAGTGCCTGGTGAGAGCCTGGGATTTAGTCCAAACGAGCTGATTTTTGGACACCGAGTCAGGGGCCCCCTTAATATGCTGCGGGAAATTTGGGAAGGAACTGTGCCGCCTTGTTCCTTGTTGAAGTATGTGTTTGAAAGCCGTGAGCGCATGCTTAAGAGTCTGGAGATGGCAGGTCGGAATTTAACAGGGTCACAAGCTTTAATGAAGGACAGGTATGATCGCAAAGTGAAGCTCCGGGAGTTCATTGTGGGACAGGAGGTGTTGATTTTGTTGCCTTTGGTGGGTAACCCCTTGTCGGCGAAGTATACTGGACCCTATAAAATTGTGGAGAAAATTTCGGACCTAGATTACCTTGTTGCCACTCCAGACAGGAGGAAGAAGAATCAGTTATGTCACGTGAACCTGATAAAAGAGTATGTGAGGCGCCCCTCTGAGCCTCTCACTGTCCCTGTGTTGGCTTGTTGCGGCCGTGGTGGAGAAGGAGAGGGGGACAGTCAAGCTTCAGAGGAGGATAGCTGGGATCACCATGTTTCAGCGGATCAGTGGGCGGGGAACTCGAGCCTAAGGGCTGACGAGGCTATAGCCCATTTGCCTGAGCCGCAATTTGAAGCTATCCGTCAGTTGCTCGGTTTATACCCCACTGTATTCGCTGAACATCCAGGCCTCACTACTCAGGCTATGCATGATGTTGACGTGGGGCACCATCTACCCTTTAAGTCAATCCCATACCGTGGGCCCCCCATATAACTACCCGCTCTGAGGGATGAGTTGGAGTATATGCTCGGTAGAGGGTTGATAGAGAAAGGTACCGTTAAATGGACTTCCCCCGTAACACTGCAGCCTAAACCAGATGGCAAGGTACGCTTCTGTATTGATTTCCGTAGGCTAAACGGTTTGACTCCAACTAACCCATATCCTCTTCCTCGGGTTGATGATAGTGTTGATAAAATTGGTAATGCTCGGTTTTTGTCTAAAGTTGATTTAGTAAAAGGTTACTGGCAAGTACCTTTGTCCGAGCGCGCTAAAGAGGTATGTGGTTTTGTGGTGGACGGGAGTACTTACCGGTGTAATGTTATGCCCTACGGACTTAAGAATGCACCAGCAACGTTTCAGAACCTGATGAATGAAATTGTCAAGGACATTCCAAATTGCACCGTATACTTGGACGATGTAATCATTTATGATGACGACTTTGAGAGCCATTGTGAGCACCTGGAGACCTTGTTCCGGAAACTTAGTGAAGCAAGTCTGGTAGTAAATTTGGCAAAGTGTGACTTCGTAAAAGCCACTGTGCAGTACCTTGGGTTTGTAGTGGGAAGGGGACAGGTGTGCCCTCCTCAGAACAAGGTACAGGCTATCAATAAATTTCCGCACCCAACCACCAAGAAGCAGATCATGAGATTCTTGGGTATGATAGGCTACTACAGACGCTTTATAAAAGGTTACTCTACGGTGTTGGCACCTCTCACAGATTTGTTATCTAAAGACAAAAAGTTTTTGTGGGCGCCTGAGTGTGAAAAGGCTTTTAATTTAGTGAAGCATTTGCTGTGTACTCACCCGATACTCAGGGCCCCAGACTTTAACAGGCCTTTTCAGCTGGCAACAGATGCTAGTGGTGTAGGGGCTGGTGCCGTCTTGCTACAGACAGACAATGAAGGTGTGGAACACCCAGTAAGTTTCTTTTCTAAGAAGTTCAATGCTGCACAAAAGAACTATTCTACAATAGAAAAGGAATTACTGGCGATTGTGCTGTCACTCAGGCACTTCGAGGTGTATGTTCCAGCCTATGGCCCAGTCGTGGTTATCTACACTGATCATCACCCTTTGAGATTCCTAAATCAATTTCACAATCGCAATATGAGACTGACCCGGTGGTCATTGATGTTGCAGGAGTATAACCTGGACATCCGGCATATTGCGGGATGTGACAATGTGATTGCGGATTGTTTATCGAGGGTAGATGATCAGTCGTAGGCTATCACAGGTGTATGATCCCGAAGAGATTGACACACGGGTAGCCTCCTGCTTTGGTTTGAGTAGTATTTTGCGCTTGGTGCTTGTTGGCTCGCGGTTGTAGCCCAGCGTATTGGGTCGTAAAGCAGGATTGTTGAGCGTTTGGTATAGAAGAAAATAGGCTGCCCTTATAGTGCAGCCGGAAAAAAACATATTAAAATATAAAAATCATATAAAAACTCTTTCTTTTTGATATAGATAATTGTATAAGTTTGTCATAGCCTATAGTGTTTGAGTAGTCCACGAACTATCAAACGGCTGAGCTGCTGTAAGCTCGCTCTGGGAGCATGATATCATGTCTTTTACTATTGTTGGGAGGAGTTATGAAATGTGAATTTTTTTTTTTTATAAGATGTGTTTTAGTGATAAACTCAGCGTTGTTTTAGTGCCATGCGGTCGCTGGGTGTGAGGGGTTTGATGGGGTTCTGTATATCAGATTTTAGCTCAGGGTTGAGCAAGTAAAATCTTGGGGGAGGTGTGACGCATGTCGAGTATGAGCATGCTGTACAGAACGCCCAGTCAGGCCCCACCCTCGCTAGGATCGTCAGGGCAGGAACTTTGGCTGTAGTCTGTGTAGAGTTTCCTAACTCAGTTTATGTGAACCGTTGTACTATAAGTATTATCATTATGTATTTTGTTTTCTTCTAAGTCAACGAGTTCTATTTTATATCATTAGTTATAAGTATTGTGTGTGGGACTTATATACAATGATGAGAGAGAGAGTTATGTAACGACGGCCAGTGAGCGCGCCACGAGGTGTGTAGGCCTCACTCCCTCCTCCCTCCCCCCTTCCTCCCTCTCAGCGCGTGGGAAGTTCTTTGTCGATCCCAGATTGAGAGAGAAGATGACGTCATGATTGCCAGTGGGCGGTCCTTAGTAGTTGGCGTTATGCTCACTAAAGGGCCGAGTATAAAAAGGGAGGTCCCGCCGCATTTTCCTCAGAACTCATCAGGCAAAGCGACTTCTCATATCCCTTGCAACTATCCATATTCTTCCGACTGATGTGAACTTTCTCTACTCTCTGAACAGCCTATCTTCTTCTCTTCTCGTCCCTGTTTAACCTCCATGACCCCTTTGGTGCAGATTTAGTCAGCCAAAGTATTATCGCTTGAGTTCTCACGAGATAAGTGCCTGTTAGATAGCCTATTTTTGGAAGGGTTAACTAGAATAGGATTGATTGATGTTTGTTGCACTCGTATATGCATTTCCCTGTGTGCGATTATTCATGTTCCTGTTTTCTGCTGGTTTAGGCAATGCTAGACTGGGATAGGGTTTCTGAGTTGTGATTTCCTATGAGTACTAGGTTGCGGTTGAACCAGTACAATTGCAACGGAGACGTGGAACGCCTAGGTGGTCTTTCTGACTGTGTACCGTGGGAGTTTAGCACTGTGTTGCGAGTGAGGGCTTTTGCCTGTGCCACCCAACACTGTGCTATCTCATTTGCTTGACTTTGAGAGGATCGCCAGGAGAGAACCAGATACTAGTGATCTGGATCTCTCAAGAGAGCATCCCGTCAATTACCGTAATTTGGCCGCACAGTCTTAAGGACCTCGCTAGGCTACGAGCCGCTTGCTCAGCCATTGTCTCTTAACCTTAGATATCCCAGCTAGACTTTGCTCGACCCGCAGATACAGTATAGTATTGAAGCTTCTCCTTATGTATATTATTGTTTAAGCACTATTGATTTCATGTGTGGCACGCTTAGCTACTTCAGAGATTAGTGGCCCACGAGCACAATCTTAGTAGGCTATTGCCAGTGCATTGTCGGAGTACTTCTTCTTAATGTTTGCCATATCCTATTGCTTATTCTTATAATTCTTCTTATGTCAATTTAAAGCCTTTAATTACCAGTGAGTTATTCATTAAATTGCTGTTCAAAATCCGATACTTACTTCTTATGAGTATTCGAGAAGCATCTAACTTATCAGAAGATTCCTTGCTTGATGCTCGAGGACTATTGTTTAACGTAACGTAATAGTGCCGATCCGAAGTAGAGGGTGGAGGACTTCTTAAGTTCTTAGTTCAAGGGTGGATTACTTCGGCTTCGGCCAACACTATTCTTTAGTGTTGTAGTACTTTCTTCTTTGTTTGATTGTTGACCAGACTAGATAACTCCCGTCTTGCTATTAGTCTGTTGTGTGAAACGCTAGTACCGAGTTCTTGTATACCCCGTTATAGCAGATAGAACTCTGGAGGGTAGTGGCGTTTTTTGTTCGGCTGGCAGTACTCTGGGGTTGGGATCGTGTGTTTCCGTTGTGGCAGCGAGCCATACTCGAGTCCTGTGTAAGAGCCCTAGTGTACCCGAGTGCCCGGTCGTAACACACGCTACCTCATAATGTAACATATATATTATATAATGTATAAGTTCCAAAGATGTCCCTGTGATATAGCTTTTACATTATATAATTGTATGTTTCATTATTTAGTTTATAAGTTTCAAAGATTTACATGTAATATGCCTTATTTTTTTAGTATATCAATATATATGTTTGTTATTAGCCAAAGTCATGTGTATATAATTATTTTCTTACCTCAAATGAATTGTACAAAAATAAATATGTTTCAACAAATCCTGTCAAACCTACTAAGATAATAAAATAAAACAATAAAAAAAAAACACAAGGTCATGTCATTGTATTCTTACAATATGATATATTCTATGAATATTTCATATTTATTGAATACAATGGCATGATCTTGTAAAAAAAAAAATTTATCAAAAATGTTCTAGACAATATAAAACCTTCCCCATAACCCCCTCCTGGATTCGATCACACAACCCTAGCACACTTTGAGTTTTCCAGTCCGCGACCTTACCAACCATGCCACAGGAGCTCATACCAAATATCACTCAAAACTTCGTGTCTACAATCGAAATGACAATATACAAAAAAAAATGAATTATCCCACCAATTTATGTTTGTAAATTGATGGGATTATCAATTATATCATGCCAAGGTTTATAAAAGTTTGTCTCTGTCAAGAATTAGTAATTATATAACTTTATTCTGTCCAAAATTGCCAAAACATTCAGCAAAATTGCCCCTCTCAGTGCGACTCCACTCATTTTCACACGGTCAAGCGGTGACCCTTGCCGCTCCCTTTATGCCCCAGCTACACCAGCCACAGCAGCTCTGTCTGGGAACAAAATTTGTATAAATACAATAATGGATAAAATACTCTTCACAAATACATTTGTATTGTATAATATTGTAAATAAAAAAGAATAATAACTGTGTGGGTGTCGAAAATTGCTCAACCAGCTTTCTTATGTCTCGCCTACGCGCGTATATTGGATTATACATAGTCATGACTGTCATACAAATAATTGCAGTAGGTCTCGAATATACATTTAGATTGCATATTACTTGGAAATAAATAAGTAAACGTTTCTCTGGTGGCAATCTACCCTTTCGCAAGTGTAAGGAGACACCATTTTATATTTAGCCCTTTATCGCAAAAGGCAATCTGCACGTGTTTACTGACCACCGTCGCTGGTGGTCTATAATATAGTACTTTATTGACAGTCAATGGCCTACATGTTTCTATGGTACTTCACATGTGTCTAAAATGCAATGTCTGCTTGCATAAAAATGCAATTCTGAAGTCCATTTATACGTACGACATACGCATGTCTCAGTTTCTATCTATCTCTCTCTCTCTCTCTCTCCATTCCTGACTCATGTTATTGTAAAACTCTTGGTGGCAACAAACACCAGACACCTGGAAGACATAAGGTTCAAAATCCCAAGCATCCATACGCCTCGGGCTCCTTCACAATTGTCACACAGCTGGATCTGCCTGCCTTCCTTCTCTTCACGACTCACTCACTCCCTCCCTGCACCCCTGCATGCCTCCCTCCCTCCCTCCCACCCACCCACCCCCAACCCCCCCTTTCAGGCTTCCGTCTGCTAGAAACACATTCACAATTTGCGTAAATATCGCATCAATTGGGCTATATGCGGTATATTCCTTGTTATATGGGACGCCTACATACGTACACGTCTTTATTATAGCATGACAGTGCTCTAAATACAAGATTTACGTGATATTTATGGCGTAACACACCCTCTCCCCCTTTCATTTCCAGCACAACTCACTCACACCTTGGTTCACGCATAGAAACTCTTTGATAATGTGCGTAAATATCGCATGAATTGGTCAATATGCGGTATATATTTTGATATATGGCACGTATACATACGTACAAGTCTGTATTATAGCATGACAGTGCTCTACGTACAAGATATACGTGATATGTATGGCGTAAACCACACTCTCAGCTCATAAATTGCCGCCAAACCTCCAACACATCTTCATTCCCGCCTAAAAATTCTCTTATAATTCCCTTATATATTGCAATTTTTGGTCACTATGAGGCATATTCATTGTTATATGGGTGGCCTACACATGTATACATACTCTACATAGCCTAAAAGGGCTCAAAAATGGACATATACGTGATAATACGCCGTAA
This sequence comes from Lithodes maja, assembly GCA_037953745.1. NCBI lineage: Eukaryota > Metazoa > Arthropoda > Malacostraca > Decapoda > Lithodidae > Lithodes > Lithodes maja. The sequence continues at coordinate 17,522 of JBAKBP010031234.1, read as the reverse complement.
CCCACCTCTCCTCCCTCTCCTATCCCCTGCGCGCGTAAATATTCGGCAGGGAAATCTCGCCGCTCGATGACAATCTAGCCGCGCGGTGCCATTCGCTCCACATTTTTCAACTACGGACCGTTCCCCCACCCCCCCCAGACATTTTTTGGGGGGTCAAATATATATGGGCCGATGCACGCAAACATTCCCTACACGATGATGTACTTTTTATCGAAATTTGCAATAGGTCCCAAAATCATCATAGGTGCGCACAGTCTTACCCTGTAGAAAACCCCCTGTGCGCCACGGAGAGGTTAACAAGGGGCGCAACACTCCCCCCCCCCCCCCCCCCGAGTCAGTAATACAACATTTAATAACAAAAGCAAGAGCAATGATACCAATTTTGATCACAAACCGAAAACCGTCCCGTTTAAGAAAGGTCAGGGCCCTTCCCCACCACAGGGGAAGTCCAAGGGTGAAGTAGAGTGTTTTAAGTGTCATAAAAAGGGTCATTTTGCACGTTCCTGCCCTAGTAACCAATCTACAGCAGTCGTGTCTTTGGCTAGCAACGTTGGGGTGTCTCTGAGGTCTTCTGTATTTACCCGGGATGATATGTCGGATGCGGAGGCACAGCCAGTGAAGGAGTGTCCGGAAGGCTCGAAACCTGTCCGCGATGCTTTTTGCGACCATAGAGGGCGTGGCTGCGTGAGTTGGGCTGGTTGCAAGCATGGGTTGCAGTTGTTGCGTGATACAGGTGCATCCCAGACTCTGATGAAAAACTTTACAGGCAAACCTATAAACGCGGCACGGGCAGTTGTGGTGGAGGGTATTAATGCTATACGGTCATACCCGTTGGTTCGAGTGGAGCTGGAGGTTGCTGGTGTGACATGAGAGATAGATGTTGGAATCGTGGAGAAACTGCCAGTAGAGGGCGTCGACCTTCTTCTCGGCAACGACTTTGCGGTGCCTACTTCTGAGGTTCCACCCTTAGTCGTTGCCGAGAGGGCGGCCGACGTGAGTAGGGAGGGGCAGGAGTTGGTCGAGAGGTGTCAATTACAGCAGATGGCGTGTGTTGTCACCCGATCTCGTGCATCTAAAGTGTCACAGCCTATTCCTCAGTCTCTAGACCAGCGGAGGAACGGTCGAAAGGAGAAAGCTAAAGTTGGGAAAAGTTTTGAGAGTTTTGATCCAGCGGCTCTTCTTGGCGACTCAGTATTAGCACCAATGTTAAGGTCCGGAGTGGCCCCAGAACCTGTCATACTTGTTGAGGAGGTAGGGCGAGTGAAAACTCCGAGACAGCACCGTTACTCACAAAAGCAAGATAGGTTCGAACAGTCCAGTACCGAGGGAGGCCATAAGTTGCTCCGGGAGAATCTCGATAAATTGGCTCCTTCGGATATCTGTCGGCTGCAGCTAGATGATCCTGAGCTTCAGAAGTGTAGTAACGGTGCAATCGAACTTGAGGAGTACGGGGATGCAAAGCCGGGGGACTTCTTTCGTGTGGAGGGTATTTTGTACAGGCGTTTCCTAGATCCCAGACGGAGTTGGGAGGGTGGGTCGAGAGTGGTTGACCAGTTGGTAGTGCCTAGTGTGTGCCATGATAGCCTACTGAGGTTGGCGCATGATGTACCGTTGGCAGGGCATTTGGGTGTACGTAAGACGGTAGCAGCATTGGCGAAATTGTTTTGGTGGCCAGGTATGAAGGCGCATGTGGCGTCGTGGGTGGCAATGTGCAGTACCTGCCAGACAGTAGGTAAACCATACCAGTGTATTCCCAAGGCTCCGTTACACCCTATTCCTGTTATCGGGCCACCATTCAGTAAGGTTATAATCGACATGGTTGGCCCTCTACCCCCTACTAGTGCAGGCAACAAGTACTTCCTCACAATCATGGATGTTGCCACTCGTTATCCAGATGCATACCCCATGCGAAATGGTACTGCTAAGACTGTTGTTCGTAACTTGCTATTGTACTGTTCTAGGTATGGGTACCCGCAGGAATTGCAGTCAGACCAGGGGCCAACTTTACCTCTAACCTTTTCAAACAGACCATGCAGCAGCACGGTATCAGTACAGTTGTCTCTTCAGCCTATCACCCAGAGAGTCCAGGGGTGTTGGAGAGGTGGCACTCGACTCTGAAGAGCATGCTGCGTTGTTACTGTGTTGAAAATGGCAAGGATTGGGATCTTGGGTTGCCCTATGTATTATTCGCTGCTCGGGAGGTACCTGGTGAAAGCCTAGGGTTCAGTCCCAATGAGTTAGTTTTTGGACATCAAGACAGAGGCCCCCTCAACATGGTTAGAGAAATCTGGAAGGGCACAGCAAAACCATGTTCCATGTTAAAGTATGTCCTCGAGAGCAGAGAGAGAATGCTGAGAAGCCTAGAGTTGGCAGGTAGGAATTTGGTAGGGTCGCAGGCACTTATGAAGGACAGGTACGATGAGAAGACGAAACTCCGGGAATTTAAGGTGGGGCAAGAGGTGTTGATTCTGTTACCTCTCCCAGGTCATCCTTTGTCTGCCAAGTACGCTGGTCCTTATAAGGTGGTGAAAAAGATCTCTGACCTAGACTATCTTGTGGCTACTCCAGATAGGTGTAAAAAGAACCAGTTGTGCCATGTGAACCTGGTGAAAGAGTTTGTGAGGCGCCCCCCTGAGCCTCTCGCTGTCCCTGTGTTGACCTGCAGCGGTCATGGAGGAGAAGGAGTGAGGGACAGTGAAGCTCAGGTGGAAGATAACTGGGAGTGTCATGTCTCTGCTGACCAGTGGGTGGGGAACTCCAGACAGGTGGCTGACGATGCTCTAGTGCACCTGCCTGAGCAACAGCGTGCAGCCGTGCAGCGCCTGTTTGCTTCATACCCCACTGTGTATGCAGAGCATCCAGGCCTCACAACTCGAGTGGTGCATGACGTGGACGTGGGAGATCACCCCCCCCCCCCATTAAATCAGTACCCTACAGAATTCCACCCATTAAACTCCCAGCCCTCAGAGCAGAGTTAGAGTATATGTTAGAACGGGGGCTGATTGAGAAGGGGGCAGTTAGGTGGACATCTCCTGTCACTCTGCAGCCCAAGCCTGACGGGAAGGTTCGCTTCTGCATTGACTTTCGGAGATTGAACGAGTTGACTCCCACCAATGCTTATCCCCTTCCCCGTGTTGACGATAGTGTAGACAAGATCGGTAAGGCACAGTTTCTAACTAAGGTAGACCTAGTGAAAGGCTACTGGCAGGTGCCCTTGTCTGAGCGGGCGAAGGGGGTATGCGGGTTTGTGGTTGATGGGAACACCTACCGTTACAATGTGATACCGTATGGCCTTAAAAATGCCCCAGCAACCTTCCAGACTCTTATGAATGAGTTAGTGGCTGACATCCCTAACTGCACTGTCTACCTGGATGACGTTATAATCTACGATGACAACTTTGAGAGTCACTGTGAGCACATAGAAGCCTTGTTTCGGAAGCTCAGTGAGGCCAGCTTGGTGGTCAATCTGGGCAAGTGCGACTTTGTCCGGGCAACTGTGCAGTATCTTGGGTTTGTGGTCGGGTTAGGCCGGGTGTGCCCCCCCCCCAAAAAAAAAAAAAAAACAAGATACAGGCTATTAACCAGTTCCCCAGGCCGTCCATCAAGCGGCAGATCATGAGATTTTTGGGCATGACCGGTTACTATCGCCGCTTCATTCGGGGTTATTCTACTGTGTTAGCTCCTCTGACAGATGTACTAGCAAAAGAGAAAAAGTTCAAGTGGGCACCTGAATGTGAAAGGGCTTTTCGCTGGTCAAGCACCTACTTTAGGGGAGGTGTGGTGGAGTGGTCTTGCCACTGGCCTGGTAATCCAAAGGTCCCGGGTTCAAATCCCGATGTATCAATGGGAAGATATTATTGGGATGGAATTTGTGCTGTACCTGGTATCAGTGCATTACCACAAGCCCACCGAAACGTCAATAAAATACCCTCATTACTCCCTGATTAAATAGCACTGTATGAATATTCCCATATTCAAAATATGCTATAGGGGTGCAATGCCTGGTGAGTTATCTGCTCAACAGGTGGCGTTGTGTGTGTGTAAGTGTGAGAGTCCGAGTGTAGGGGGTGAGACAGTGAAGCACGGGAACGAGGTGGCTTCAGAGATGGGGTCGTTTCGGGCCATGAGTGAGCACCGTGCCTCATGTGAAGGCAAGATGGCAGGTGCTCGTTGTACTCTACGTGCTTCACATGTCTCACTCCCTAGACTGGAACAAGACCTCACGGGCTTCACTGTTCATTGTAAAGCGGTGAATGTTAAGGCTCTCAGCCTATGCCCGAGAGGAAGTAAGTTGGAAAAAAAAAAAAAAAAAAAAAAAAAAACTATGCACTCACCCCATCCTCAGGGCCCCTGACTTTGAAAGACCATTCCAGCTGGCAACAGATGCCAGCGGTGTAGGGGCTGGTGCCGTCTTAATGCAAACAGACGAGGAAGGTTTGGAGCATCCAGTCAGTTTCTTTTCCAAGAAGTTTAATTCCGCTCAGAAAAACTACTCTGTGGTAGAGAAAGAACTGCTGGCAATAGTGTTGGCGCTCAGGCAGTTTGAAGTATATGTTCCTGCTTACGGGCCAGTCGTGGTGATTTACACCGACAACCACCCTCTTAAATTTCTGAACCAATTCCACAACCGGAATATGAGGCTGACACGTTGGTCACTCATGTTGCAAGAATACAATCTAGACATTCGCCATATTGCCGGTTCTGAGAATGTGATTGCAGACTGTTTGTCGAGGGTGGAGGACCCGGGGTAGATCACCACAGGTGTGTGGGTTTGAGTGGAGAAAAATCAGGCTTGCCCCTATAGAGCAGCAGTCAAAAACAACATTAAAATTAAATAAAAAATCACATAAAAACTCTTTCTTTTGATAGTTAATTGTAAGTTGCCAATGTTATAGCTAAAGTCCTAAGTTGAACCTGTCTTTCACTTAGTAGGCTGGGCTCTGTGAAGCTCGCTCAGGGAGCATAGCAGGCTAAGAAATTATACTATTGTGTTTTGGAGGGGTTATAAGATTTTCTTTATGCTAATATGTTGTTATATTTAAGATTGAGCTTTGCATTTCATTTCTGGTAGAGTGGCTAGGTGTGGCGGGTCTTGTCGGCATTCTGCCTTGTCAGATATGGTGCTCGCCTAATGTTGAGCGTCCCATATCTTGGGCGGGGTGTGACGTCTACCAGCATTGGCAGAATCGCCTCTCGTTAGCCACTAGCACTCGCCAGGGACATCGAAATGGGCTACAGTTATTAGAGAATGTTGTTCTTTCTTTCCTAGTACTCGCATTGTCACAGACAGCCCAGTGGTGGTCTTTATTTTCGTCTGTGACAACGGGAAGTATTTTATATCATTAATAGAATATAAGATGCATTGTGAAAAGTTAAGGAGAAAGAGAGATATAGGCAGCGTGGTGGTAATATGTGCGTGTGTATGTATGTGCTGCCTCGCTCGGAGGAGTTTTCCCGCTCACGCGCGGGCTTTCCCTCGCCTTTGATTGGCTGGTGGATCCTGGCACGTCCTTGGGGCCTGCTGCCTTGTGACGTCTCGGCCCGTGATTGGCCGACCATCGCGCCCTTGCGGGCTCCTGTGTAACTAACCTCCTCCATGAGGGTTCCCAGGAGCTGTTCTCCTCAAGACAGGCTTGGTGCGCGTGCTTCTAACATCCCCTTGCATACTCTCTCCCGATCACCCCCTTTATCACTGTTTCTCTCTCTCAACTTCTTCTTTTCTATTACTTCTCGCCTTTATTCAATTACTTATCCCCTTGGGTTCTGCATATGGTTTCCATAGCCGGCCCATTGTATTGCATGCGCCGTCCTCTGAGATATTTACATGTACTTAGAATAGGTTTGAGGGTTCTTATTTAGTATAGGTTAGGAACTCTGTGTGTCTCCATTATTGATTTAGTGTTTCTGCTCTTTTATTTAATGCTAGACTGGGATAAGGTAACTGTAGTCGTTGTCTCCGATGTGTGTACGGTTTGCTTATACCTACACGACTTCGACCGGTCCTGTGGTAGCCGGGGTTGTCTTTTCGGCTGCGTCCTTTGCGAGTGCAGCATTGTGTTGACTGAGGGCTTTGGCCTGTTCCAGTTCCACACTTTGCTGCCTCTTTGCTTGTCTTTTGAGGGTCGCCAGGATAGAACCAGATACTTGTGATCTGGATCTATCAAGCGAGCACCCCAGTCAATTAACATAACTTAAAGGATGCAGTCTTAACCTCTCCGCGGCGCACAGGGGGTTTTCTACAGGGTAAGACTGTGCGCACCTATGATGATTTTGGGACCTATTGCAAATTTCGATAAAAGTACATCATCGTGTAGGGAATGTTTGCGGGCATCGGCCCATATATATTTGACCCCCAAAAAATGTCTGGGGGGGGTGGGGGAACGGTCCGTAGTTGAAAAATGTGGAGCGAATGGCACCGCGCGGCTAGATTGTCATCGAGCGGCGAGATTTCCCTGCCGAATATTTACGCGCGCAGGGGATAGAAGGAGAGGGAGGAGGGGGTGGGTTACGGCGTATTATCACGTATATGTCCATTTTTGAGCCCTTTTAGGCTATGTAGAGTATGTATACGTGTGTAGGCCACCCATATAACAATGAATATGCCTCATAGTGACCAAAAATTGCAATATATAAGGGAATTATAAGATAATTTGTAGGCGGGAATGAAGATGTGTTGGAGGTTTGGCGGCAATTTATGAGAGCTGAGAGTGTGGTTTACGCCATACATATCACGTATATCTTGTACGTAGAGCACTGTCATGCTATAATACAGACTTGTACGTATGTATACGTGCCATATATCAAAATATATACCGCATATTGACCAATTCATGCGATATTTACGCACATTATCAAAGAGTTTCTATGCGTGAACCAAGGTGTGAGTGACTTGTGCTGGGAATGAAAGGGGGAGAGGGTGTGTTACGCCATAAATATCACGTAAATCTTGTATTTAGAGCACTGTCATGCTATAATAAAGACGTGTACGTATGTAGGCGTCCCATATAACAAGGAATATACCGCATATAGCCCAATTGATGCGATATTTACGCAAATTGTGAATGTGTTTCTAGCAGACGGAAGCCTGAAAGGGTGGGTTGGGGGTGGGTGGGTGGGAGGGAGGGAGGGAGGCATGCAGGGGTGCAGGGAGGGAGTGAGTGAGTCGTGAAGAGAAGGAAGGCAGGCAGATCCAGCTGTGTGACAATTGTGAAGGCGCCCGAGGCGTATGGATGCTTGGGATTTTGAACCTTATGTCTTCCAGGTGTCTGGTGTTTGTTGCCACCAAGAGTTTTACAATAACATGAGTCAGGAATGGAGAGAGAGAGAGAGAGAGATAGATAGAAACTGAGACATGCGTATGTCGTACGTATAAATGGACTTCAGAATTGCATTTTTATGCAAGCAGACATTGCATTTTAGACACATGTGAAGTACCACAGAAACATGTAGGCCATTGACTGTCAATAAAGTACTATATTATAGACCACCAGCGACGGTGGTCAGTAAACACGTGCAGATTGCCTTTTGCGATAAAGGGCTAAATATAGAATGGTGTCTCCTTACACTTGCGAAAGGGTAGATTGCCACCAGAGAAATGTTTACTTATTTATTTCCAAGTAATATGCAATCTAAATGTATATTCGAGACCTACTGCAATTATTTGTATGACAGTCATGACTATGTATAATCCAATATACGCGCGTAGGCGAGACATAAGAAAGCTGGTTGAGCAATTTTCGACACCCACACAGTTATTATTCTTTTTTATTTACAATATTATACAATACAAATGTATTTGTGAAGAGTATTTTATCCATTATTGTATTTATACAAATTTTGTTCCCAGACAGAGCTGCTGTGGCTGGTGTAGCTGGGGCATAAAGGGAGCGGCAAGGGTCACCGCTTGACCGTGTGAAAATGAGTGGAGTCGCACTGAGAGGGGCAATTTTGCTGAATGTTTTGGCAATTTTGGACAGAATAAAGTTATATAATTACTAATTCTTGACAGAGACAAACTTTCATAAACCTTGGCATGATATAATTGATAATCCCATCAATTTACAAACGTAAATTGGTGGGATAATTCATTTTTTTTTGTATATTGTCATTTCGATTGTAGACACGAAGTTTTGAGTGATATTTGGTATGAGCTCCTGTGGCATGGTTGGTAAGGTCGCGGACTGGAAAACTCAAAGTGTGCTGGGGTTGTGTGATCGAATCCAGGAGGGGGTTATGGGGAAGGTTTTATATTGTCTAGAACATTTTTGATAAAACAAAATTTTTACAAGATCATGCCATTGTATTCAATAAATATGAAATATTCATAGAATATATCATATTGTAAGAATACAATGACATGACCTTGTGTTTTTTTTTTTATTATTGTTTTATTTTATTATCTTAGTAGGTTTGACAGGATTTATTGAAACATATTTATTTTTGTACAATTCATTTGAGGTAAGAAAATAATTATATACACATGACTTTGGCAAATAACAAACATATATATTGATATAATAAAAAAATAAGGCATATTACATGTAAATATTTGAAACTTATAAACTAAATAATGAAACATACAATTATATAATGTAAAAGCTATATCACAGGGACATCTTTGGAACTTATACATTATATAATATATATGTTACATTATGAGGTAGCGTGATCAATTAGGTCAGGTCAGGTAAGGTAGGGCGCGAGTCCAGGACAGGGCTGGGCAGGGGGCGAGTCCAGGGCAGGGCAGGGCAGGGCAGGGCAGGGCAGGGCAGGGCAGGGCAGGGCAGGGCAGGGCAGGGCAGGGCGACACTCAATAATTTTTGAAGGTGTGGTAGTCCCTGAAGCACTCACCCATGCAGAGTGGAACTTTGCACGTACGGGATCTTTTCCCTACGCCCGTGCCTTTAATTTTTCCTGCCCCCGCAGGTTTTGCAGCCCTAGGGCGGCCTCCTACGTCGCTGGCAGGGGTGGCAGGGGTGGCAGGGGTGGCAGTGGTGGTAGTGGTGGTGGTAGTGGTTGTTGCAGTGGCCTGGGTCGTGGTGGCAGTGTCCCGAAAGACCAATGACCTCTGTGCCATTGCCCTGCTTGCACGTGTTTTTTGTGCTTTGGGTGCTGGTGTTTCGTCCTCAGAGCTGTAGGGCGTGTCGTACTGGTAGCTAGGGTCTTTGGCAGCCACCCTCTGCCTTCCACGGCGGCTAACACCACCAGAAGGAGGGCTGGTTGTGTCATCAGGGAGCGAGCGTGAGGGACGTGTGGGCTCCATGACTAGTGCGTGGTTACTGGCGCGGTGGTGCTTGCACGAGTGCGGGGAGAGCGTTTGGCGGGGTGGTATCGAGAGTTGACATGTAGTACTATACCCACACCAATTTTCAGCCGCCTGACTATTAACGCGCGGTTTTGGTACGCGTTCAAAAGCGTTACTCTGAAGAGTCTCCCCGCAGTGCGCCGGGGGAACTCTTAAGAGTCTCCCTGCAGCTCCTGGGTTAAGGACATCGCTAGGCTACGAGCCTGTCTTGCTCAACCCCAGTTCCTTACCTAGAGTATCCCAGCTAGACATTATTAATTGAGTAGACACTTGTTAGTATTTAATATAAGCTCTTTGATATGTACGCATTATTATTCACAGCATTTATTAGTCTAGGTTGTTGCTGAGCCGCACAACCATAGCAGGCTGTTTCGTTGATGAGGAAGTACTTCTTTTAGTGTCGAGCATTGCTACCGTTGCGCATTTATAGTAATCCCGTGTCAGTTAACATTATATGTCCTATCTTTTAGTGTATTCCATTTACACGTGTGGTGTCCTGCCTCCTGCCTTTATATAGTTTAAGATACGAGCATCTTTTGAGCATCAGACTTTCTTCAGAAGTTTCCAGGTCTATGCTGTAGGACTATACTTCACTTTCTTTCAGATAGGAGTGAAGAGTTTATTGTTGTTTAGAGTAACTGTATTGAAGCATCTTTTTATTGTATTAAATCTTGCAGTGATTTAATTGATCTTTCCATAGATTCCTTTTTATGCATTTTAACGTAACTTGCATCTTGTTTGGTATCAGGCTATACCAGTGTGGGTTAGCCTGAAGTAGAGTACATTTATGCCCAGTTAAGGATACCCCGTTATCGCAGATTAACCCTGGAGGGTATAGGTGTTTTTGTTCGCCGGCATATAAGTTCGAGGGTTTGGATCTAGCGTACCGTTGTTGCATAGTGCCCTATTACTAGTCCAATCATTAAGTACCCTTGTTTTATTCGTAGCCCCGGTCGTAACAGGCTATACCCAGGAGAGGCTGTGGGCAGTTGATAAGGAATCGTTGGAACTCCTGTTTCATTTGCTTGGCCTCTCTTACTGATTCCCTTTGTGCCTCACTTACACTGAGAGTAGTCCAGCATCCTCTCACAAACCCCTCCTCCTCCTATCTACTTCACTACACTTAACATGCGCACCACACTTCCTCCTTCATAATTATTAAAAACAAAAAATTATGATGAACACAGGCCCAGCCTCGGAGTCCCCAGGGGGGGGATCATAAATGCCCCCACACATGCCCGACCTTCCCCTGACGACATCTCTAAAGACTCTGGACCACGGCCTGTCACTCTTACTATCAACTTCTGCAATATTCGCAGCATTTCCTCTAATTTTCACTCTATCGAACACCATCTCTCCTCTTCCAAACCTGATCTTCTTTTCCTCACCGAAACTCAGGTGTTTGAAGCAACTGCCAGCAGCCCCTTCTCTGTATCCTCCTACTTTCTCTATCCTAGTTTCAAAGCCAAAGGCGGATGTTGTGCATACGTGCACAACAAACTCACTTGCTCTCGTGTTCCCGATTTTGACTCCTCTGAATTCTCAAATTTATGGCTCAAACTATCCTGTCATTCTCATACTAAATATTTCTGTGCTGTCTATCTTTCCCCTAACTCTACCGACTTTCCCAAATTCTTCGATAAACTCTAATAGTGGAACACATTCTATCTATCTTTCCCTTCTCTGAAATCTCCATCTTAGGAGATTTCAACGTTCACCACCGCCAATGGCTCTCCTCTCACTCTACTGACCAACCTGGTGAGCAAGCCTACGTCTTTTCTATCATAAATGACCTAGAGCAGCTGGTCCAGTAACCCTCCCGTATCCCGCATCGCTTCGGAGATCGGCCCAACATTCTTGACTTATTTCTGACTTCTAACCCTTCTTCTTATACTGTTAATCTTTTCTCTCCTTTGGGCTCCTACGACCATAAACCTATCTCCGTCACCTGTCCTATCTCTTCAGTACGGCCATCCGATCCTCCCAGCCGGCGGTGCTTGTGGCACTTTGGCGCTGCCGACTGGGAGGCTCTCCGGCAGTACTTCTTTGATTTCCCATGGAATTACTTCTGATTTCGTGGCCGAGGACCCTCGGAGAGTGCTGAACGCATTACCGATGTAATCCTCTCGGGCATGGAAGCGTACATTCCATTTTCTTTCTCTCAGTCTAATGCAAAAAAATCTTGGTTTACTCACGCTTGTTCTACTGCTGTCCGCAACAAGGAGGAAGCATTCAAACGGTACCGACGCCTTAAAATTTAAGAATTTCATTCTTCTTATGTTTCTGCCCGAAATCAAGCCAAATCTGTTCTTCGACTTGCCAAGCACTCTTTCATCAATAATAAATGCACTGAACTATCCAACTATCCCCGTGGTTGTTTACTGTGTATATGGATGGAGTCATGAAAGAAATACTATGAAGAGCAGTGGATGTTGGTGTATTGCTGAAAAGGGAGGGAATTGAGTGGAAGCTACCTCTACTGCTGTTTGCGGATGATACAGTTCTGATGAGTGATAATGAATGGAAGTTGCAGGGTCTGGTATATGAGTTTGGAACAGTGTGCGAAAAACGGAATTTGAAGGTAAATGCGGGGAAGAGCAAGGTTATGGTCTTCGAAAGGGGTGAAGTCACAGAGTGTGAGGTGAAGCTGAACGGTCAGGCTACGGAGATCGTCAACTCTTTTAAGTATCTGAGCAGTGTGTTGTGTAAAGATGGGACTATGGATGAAGAAGTGAGGGAGAGGGTACAACAGGGGAAGAGGGTTGTAGGAACGCTGAAAGCAGTAACAAGAAATAGGGTGGTCAGTATGGAAGTGAAGAAGTCCTTGCATGACAGTGTGGTAATCCCGACACTGACTTACGGAAGCGAAGCATGGACGTTGGTTGAGAGACTCAGACCAAGAGTGAGAGCAGTGGAAATGAATTACTTAAGAAGTGCGTGCGGAGTTACATGGAGGGATAGACAGGCTAATGAGGAAGTAAGAAGGAGGTGTGGTGTGGAGGTAGATGTGCTGGAAAGTGTGAAAAGGAACAACTTGAGATGGTTCGGCCATAAGAGGGTGTACGAGAGCGAGGTGAAGGGACAGAGAGGGAGAGGTAGACCGAATGAGAGGTGGAAGGATGGAGTGAGGAAGTACATGAATGAAGGCGGTGCTGGTTGGGGGGAGGGGCGTCGACTGACTGGGGACAGAGGTGCATGGGGGCAGTTCGTTCGTGGTCACAACTTCGGGGATCACGGCGTCAGGCAATAGATAGATAGATAGAACTATCCAACTCTAGCTCTTCCCAAGCTTTCTGGCATCTAGCCAAAAACCTCTCCAACAACTTTTCTTCCTCGTCTTTCCCTCCCCTTTTCCACTCTGATGGTACAACCATCACTTCTTCCTCTGACAAAGCTGAACTCTTAGCTCAAACTTTTACCAGAAACTCTACCTTAGATGATTCCGGTGCTATTCATCCCTCTCCACCCCTCTCTCTCCTACTTATGCCTAATATCCTAATCTCTTCTAAAGATGTACTTTCTACCCTCTCTGGGCTTAATACTAAGAAGGCGTACAGTCTGGACGGTGTTCCTCCTGTTGTACTTAAAAAGTGTGCTTCCGTGCTGACCCCCTGCCTAGGCAAACTCTTTCGTCTCTGTCTCTCCTCTAACATCTTTCCTTCTAGCTGGAAGTTTACTCTCATTCAACCTGTCCCAAAGAAGGGTGACCGCTCTGAACCCTCCAACTATCGTCCAATGCTCTCATCTCTTGCATTTCTAAAGTTTTTGAAACTATTCTTGCTTCCAAATTTCTTAAGCATTTCTCTTCTCATAATCTGCTCTCAGATCGCCAGTATGGCTTCCTTAAGGGTCGCTCTACTGGTGATCTTCTTTCATATCTTACTAACTCTTGGTCATCCAACATTCGGGACTTCGGTGAGACTTTTTCTGTTGCACTAGACATATCGAAGGCCTTCGATTGAGGCTGGCACAAATCTATAATTTCAAAACTACCCTCCTTCGGTTTCTGTCCCTCCATCTGTGCCTTTGTCTCTAATTTCCTTTCCGGCCGTTCCATAGCTGCGGTTGTGGATGGCCATCGCTCATTTCCTCATCCTATCAACTCCGGTGTTCCTCAGGGTTCTGTCCTATCTCCTATTCTCTTTCTAATTTTCATAAATGATCTTCTCAACTGTACATCCAGTCCCATCCATTCATATGCAGATGACTCTACTTTACACCACTCAATTAGTTTTCCAGAATGCCCCAGCCAGCAATCCCTCAAAAGTAAATGTAATGAAGCCATAAAATGCTTATCTTCTGATCTAGCTACTATTTCCAATTGGGGTAGAGAAAACCTTGTGGCATTTAATGCCTCCAAAACTCAATTTATCCATCTTACTACCCATCAGGAACCTCCAGAGGACTATCCCTTATTCTTCAACAATACAAAAATCAACCCTTCATCTTCCCTCAATGTTCTCGGTGTCTCTTTTTCTTCTGCTCTCACTTGGAAAGACCATATTACCAGTCTCGCTAAGGCAGCCTCCCAGAAGCTTGGTGTGCTCAACCGCCTCAAGGGGTTCTTTACTCCTGCGCAGCTTCTTGCTTTGTACAGGGGCACAGTGTGTCCTTGTATTGAGTATTGTTCACATGTGTGGGGAGGATCCTCTCACACCGCACTCCGAGATAAAGTAGAAAGGAAAGACTTTCGTATCATTAACTCCCGTCCACTCACCAACTCTCTGCAATCTCTCTCTCTTCGCCGCAATGTTGCGTCTCTCTCGCTATTCTATCGCTACTACAATAATAAGTGTTCCTCGGAGGTTTCCCAGTGTATACCACCTCCTCTACGTAGGGTACGTAGTACCCGCCTTGCAACACAATCCCACCCCTACTCTGTGCAACTCTCCAACCCAAGAGTGAAACGTTATTCTCAGACTTTCTTCTATTCAACTGCTGAGCTCTGGAACTATCTCCCAGAATCAGTCTTTCCCTCTTCCTATGACTTAAATTGCTTCAAACTCCGGGTGTTCAGGCATTTTAGCAGGAACATCACTTGATTTTGGCCCTGTCACTCTTTGAAATCTGGGGGAGGCACTCGCTGCAGGCAGTTATGCCTTTTGTCTCCCTCATTCACATAGAAAGAAAAAAAAAATATATATATATATACTGTATATATATATATATATATATATATATATATATATTATAATATATATATATATATATATATATATATATATATATATATATATATATATATATATATATATATTGAGTATATATCACAAATACACTGAGCCACTAAATGTTTTTAATCTCTCAGTGGGGTTCGAACCGCCGACCATCAGGACGATAGCCGACGCTTTAATCAACCACCATGACTGCCGTGGTGTAGTTGATTAAAGCGTCGGCTATCGTCCTGATGGCCGGCGGTTCGAACCCCACTGAGAGATTAAAAACATATATATATATATATATATATATATATACAGTTATATATATATATATATATATATATATATATTTTTTTTTTTTTTTTTTATATATATACCGTATAATATAGACACAGAGAGCGAAACATTTCCCCGTAGGAAATTCCTGTGTATTGCCCATAGGGTATTCCTATATATTTTATCTGCATTCCTATTTATTTGATCTGCATCTGCATGTGGTAACCCAGGTTCGAATGCTGATGGATCACATGCTTGCTTTCATTAATTTCTTTGGGAGGTGTTTGGTGTTGGAGTGAAATTAATACAAATATATTCTTCAGCACTCTCTTGCAAATACACTGGAATTCCCTGTGAGTAAATGTGCTCTGTATATATCAGAGTTGCGTCAGTTAAATTAATTAATTTAACGTTTGCAATATCTGCATATTAGTCGGTCAACTTCATTTAATTTCCGAATAATTTTCCTCCATTTCCTATTTTTCTACTCTGTGATGTTTAGTCTGTATAGTCTAATCCTATGGTCGTTTTGTCAGAATAGTAGACCTTTGTATATATTTCCGTTGTCTATCTCCTGCGGTAGAAGAGATAGAGACAGAAAGAGTAAATTACTCTTTTGTATTTTGATGTGAATGTAGTATTCATTGTTGGCCTATGCATTTTGTTATAATGCAAAAATATGAATAACATATATGGATATGAAGAAATAAAGTAGGAACCAAGACCAAACTTGATAGGACATTAGGGATCATTGGGAGTGGAGTTGGTAGGATAATTTAGGAGGATTCACACGGTCAATTTTTCCCAGCTTCTTTCCTCATCAACTCTGGTCTAGTTCAAACTACCCGTGAAAAAGAGTCCCATAATGCTGCCAGGAAATAAAGATGCCTATCAGAAATAGCCAATCTGATATTCGTATAACTCATCCTTAAAGTGAGGTAAAGTGTTTGTGTGACTCAGCCCAATGGTGAGGTTCTGCATACCTCACAATGAATTTGGGGCAGTGAACACACACACACACACACACTACAAAGTTAAGCAAAGAACAAAGACAGAGAATCTCAATATTTATTAGTGGCCCCTCCATCATTGACGATATGCCTATTAATATAATAGCCTCCATTCAAGCGCCCACGGTAGCCTGTTTGAATCTACCGCCGCAAGGAGAACGGAGTACGCTTCATAAGAGTAACGCTTATTCTCTTATGGAATCGTCTTATGATTGGGTACTCGCTACGAAAAAACCTTCGTAAAATATAAAAAAGAAAAATATACTTAATAATTGTTATACTATAGCTTTCCATCTCGTGGATTTCTTGTGTGGGGTTCCTTGCCGCTGCTCCCTGAGCCCGCCATACTTTCTTCCTCTTCCCGCGGTCGTCCCGAGAGGTTGGGTGCCTGTGTGCTCCGCTTCATTCTTCGTTTGCTTCCTTCTAGTGAGTCCTTACTCATTTGTATATATCTGAGTTGAATTGAACAAGGTTTTAGATTAGCTAGCACAGGCTACCCCATTGGTATGTCCGCAGGAAGTGTTAAAATAGGGTACTTTGTACAGGCCTTCGAGTCCACCAGGATTTGCGCATCATGTATTTTTATGTTATTGTCATTATGCGCCTTAGTTATTACTTAACTATTAGTTAGGAGGCTACTTCAACGCAGGATTATGCTTCTGGCCGTCTCTATGAGGCAGTTGCATTATTGATTTTAGCAGACGCTCTGGTTTAACCTCTGAAGTGCGCATGGGGGTAATTGGAAACGTCCCCCTGTGCTGACGTATTTGAGGTGTTTCCGTCACTAAAATATTCATTGTGCCATTAATAGCATTAATACTTATCCATATGCGCCTATTATGGGTTGATTATAAAGGTATTAACCTGAAACAACAATAAAAAGAGTGAAAACAGCGTTTGGATGGTCAAAATCGGAGATATAGCCCCGAGTTGTATAATGTATGGGTGAGGCAACCTGCTTTCCCGCCAATTTCCCCCAAGGCCACTGAGACACAGTCGATCGATACTCTCTCTCTCTCTCTTGCACTCGCTTGCCATCAGTGATGACAACACCCTGCTTGCAACTCGCTAATGTTAGCACGAAAATATACCTCAGAATAAGGGAATAATAGGGAAAATAGGTGATAACTGAAGGATAGGAGGAAAGTGGGGAAGGAGGGGAGGTAGAGGACTGAGATGTTGCATGGCCCAGGGGCCAAAAAATATATATTTTTTTTTTTTTTTTTTTTTTTTTTTTCTGATGTCAAAAGTTGATTTTTATTTTACTTACTCTCAAGAGTCTTTCCCCGCAGTCCGCCGGGGGAACTCTTAACCTCTGAAGTGCGCACGGGGGTAATTGAAAACGTCCCCCTGTGCTGACGTATTTGAGGTGTTTCCGTCACTAAAATATTCATTGTACCATTAATAGCATTAATAATTATCCATATGCACCTATTATGGGTTGATTATAAAGGTATTAACCTGAAACAACAATAAAACGAGTGAAAACAGCGTTTGGATGGTCAAAATCGGAGATATAGCCCGCGAGTTGTATAATGTATGGGTGAGGCAAGCTACCTTCCCGCCAATTTTCCCCAAGGCCACTGAGACACAGTCGATCGATACTCTCTCTCTCTCTCTTGCACTCGATTGCCATCAGTGATGACAACACCCTGCTTGCAACTCGCTAATGTTAGCACGAAAATATACCTCAGAATAAGGGAATAATAGGGAAAATAGGTGATTAACTGAAGGATAGGAGGGAAAGTGGGGAAGGAGAGGGGAGGTAGAGGA